>VDFB02387138.1:0-32010 GCA_007258455.2 Sequoia sempervirens
CAAAATGCAAGGCGGATTTGAAGACTTCTTGACATTTCCTAGGGCGGACTTTGAAGACTTTATTCCAAGACAAGTCGGACTTCTCAATGTCTTTGCCATTTTCATTGAAAGTGAGGTCGGATTTCAAGAATTTCATTCCAAATCCCCATGGCGGACTTTCCTAGTGCCTTTCCACTTCTTGGCGGACTTCATCTTAGCCCAGACATGGTATGGCGAACTTCTTAATAGCTTGGTTATCCTTCTATGGCGAATATTTTAAAAAATTATGTATTTTATAATGTTTGATATAATTGCCAAGTGATGGCCAAGTTTTTTCTTGAGTTTTTGCCAAGTCCCGAGATTTTAAAACTTTTGGGCTTGCTTAGTCCAAGTTTTACAACTATGATTAACACTAGGTCTAAAATTTTCTCCACAAAGGATATAAAGAAATGAATTAAAACTTTGGTGGTGGGAAAAGCTTGGAGCATACATGGGTTACAAGTTGAACTCTTAAAATGGGGCTTAGAAGCTCTTGGACCACACATCAAAAGAATATTTAATAAGGTTAAGTATGGTGGAGCATAGGATTAACCTTTGGGCTGAAAAGGAGGTTAAGAGGGCGAAAGGACAAGCAAATTTCAAGCCAAGGCACTCTATAATTGACCACTACATCACTCTCAAGAATTTGATTGAAAAGGTTTTGGGAAAAATAAGAAGAAATTTTCTGTTGTTTTGTCAATTTCAAAAAGGCATTTGGCACGATGCCTAGAAGCAAACTTTGGTGCAAATGGAAGAGCTAGGAATACCAAAAAATATATAGGGTTGTAGTACATAGACTTTATGATCAAGTTCAAGCCAAAATCAAAACAAAGGATTTCCTATTCAAATGTTTTGGGAGCAACGTGAGAGTCAAACAAGGGTGCCCATTGTCCCCCAATTTGTTTGGGCTATACATAGACAAGTTAGAGGAGTGGATAGTCAAGTTAGGTGGTGGGGGTGTTCATCCAGCCAAATATGTGATAAAGTTAATGCTCTATGTAGATGACCTCATCCTAATGGCACATTGTCTACAAGAACATCTAAAAGCCCTAGAACTATTTTGTCAAGAGGTGGGAATGCAAGTGAACATCGGTAAAACCAAGGTTTGATTTTTACCTTGAAAAGAAAAATAAACAAATAAGTTTTGAGTCTAAAGGAAACCCCTTGCAAGTGGTTTATGAATTCAAATATGTGGGCCTTGATTTTCACAACCACCTCAATTGTGAGGCTTGTAAGACAAAAAGGATACAAGGGGGATGGAAATATTTATACATGCTTCAAAGTAGATGTCGATCAGTCGAGCTATGGGATCAAAAAACAAAGAAGACATTTTTTGGGCTACTAGTTACACTGGTGGTGTTGTATGGTTGCAAAGTTTGGGGTATAAGCACATCAATATCAAAATGGAGACAAAAAGAAAGGTTACAAAAGTAATTAATCACAAGCAATTTCAAAAGAAAAGCTACGGTCCCATACAAGATCATCTTGTCCGACACTAGAGCCTTTCTAGTTGAAGTGGTAATGATGATTTGGCTACTAGGATATTTAAAGAGAATAAAGAATGTGGGAGGACACCACTAGCCTAAAATAGTAGCAGAGGAAAAGTTTAATAGAAGAAAAATCACATGGATCAAGACAAATACCAAGAGAATGAATAAATGGGGAATTAACATGCAAGAGTAAACAAATGTAAATGCATAAATCAAAAGGTATTTGAGAGAGAACGTCAAAGCAGTGATGTGAACAAAACAACTCAAGCGAAAAAGGGAATACTGTTAGTTTTATGATCAGATTAAGGACACAGAAAATTAATTCAAAATTTACACAAGAACACAGCAGATACCTTGGGAAAACCCTCCACTTGAGGGAGAAAATCCAGCAACAATATATCACTTATCTATTGAAATATCACAATGATGATCTCCTTACAAGAGGCCGATATAAAGGCCTATGCACAAGCACCAAACTTATGATGCACACAGAAATATATAGAGACAAATAGCTGATCAACAGCCTTCAACAATGATGAACTAAGATATCACAATCTGCCTTGAACAAGTTTGTGCCAAGTAGTAATGCAAGAACAATGAATGAAATCGATGATTGGAGTGATCACCAATTGAGCATATATACAAGAGGAGAGGGAAGTTGTGCCTCTTCAAATCCAAGAGTTGGCCCAATATGAAAGGACATGTTTCCAATAAGTACAAGGTCGGCCTCTATAGAAGATCGTGCCTCCAAGACAAATTGAGCCTCTTCATTAACTAAATATAACAAATATTAAATGTCTACAAAAGACGTCTCTTCAAATCATCTCAAGTTGGCCAAGAGCAAGGTATCGAATATAATAATCACAATTCAAATAGCCGTTAGGCTAGCATTTGAATTGTCTTCAATCGCACGGACCTGGAAGAAGCAGCCCGACATTGCTAATAACATCAACAAATACTATGTCAACCAATTCAATCCCACATGCGACCACAAGTAAAAGCACTATATAGGGGCAAATATAAAATAGAAAGCTAAAATGCTAATAGCCCAACCAGGAACTAGCTCACACTATTCTAGGTGCAAAATAGGGTGGTGGAAAACACCCAAAATGGAATGGGTTAACAAAGTTTGTTGCCTCTGCACATTAGAATCAATGGAAATAGAATGGGATTACATCATAGAGGGTATAGCGTATGAGGACATACAAGTCAATTATGCTAATACTGTAAAAGTTGAATCTTTAACAACTTTGTTTGAGGAATACATAGCAAAGACAGCAGATTATTTGATCAAAATACATAGAAGAAGAACCATGATCAATAAAGAAATAGGGGCAGTCAGAAATAGGGGTCGTGGTTTGTTCGTTGGTACTTTTGTTGGTTACTATGCAGTTCAACTCCCAGTTCCCGTAGACTAGCTATTCTCATGGACATCGTTAAAAACTTCCATTTCATTTCATTAAGCTTTTTAAATCTTTTTAACTTTTCCGAGCAAGGACCTCAAGCCATCCCCACAATTTCCTGTCATTTCCCAAGGCATTTATGGTATGTTTCACATGCACAAAGGGTTTTATGCGATGGCAAGGGCACATTACCAAGGCATCCCCACATCCACAAAATGTTCTCAGTATGGGGAAACCTGAAAAAGGGCGAGGGATGCATATTGCATCCCCCAGGAAAATAGGATTTACTTTATATATTATAGTTCCTAACCAAAGGATAAACCCATAGTTTCAACATGTTTTAGTAGCTGGTGCAGTGAAGGTTGTTGGGTAGGGATTCTCCCTACAATGGTGTGAACTCAAACAGGAGACTTAGACACACTTTTGATATCGTGGATTTTGCTTCCATATCGTTTGTCTAAGGCATGATGGGTGCAAATGATCTAAGTAATATACTAGAGTATTGTGTTAGTGTTTTGTAGCAGCAGGAGATATTTTCTCCTAAATATAATTAACTCAAGGCAGGTCGGCCTTTGTTTCATAAACAGCATTTGTATTTTTCTAGGTTGGCCCTAGAAAGGAGGTTGCCTAGCTTGCTATATAAACAAGATAGATTCTTCTCATTTCATCATCAAAGCAATTCATTCCTAAGTTTGAATTCTTTCAACAGCAGGTCGTCATGTCCCCTTCTAGTTGACATCTCTCAGAGCACAGGATTAGCCTATTATGCGACCCTCGTAGGCTGATAGGTTGGATAGAGGGTCTTGATGGAGCTTGGTTCAGCTTCAGTTGTCAGTATTTGATTAGTTGGCTTTCGTTCGGGCTCGTTCGGACACTTCTAGCCTGAGTTGCTATTTTTAGCAGTTGCTGGCACTCAGCGTGGGACCCCTGCTATTTTTAGCAGTATGGCTTGATCAGGTGCAGAATCATCCACTTCGTCACCAGCTTCAGACGGTTCGTAAATCGGACTCATTTCGAGGGAGATATTAATATTTAATTGATTAATTAAATATTAATTATTTTTGGAGCATATGTTATAAAGTTATAATATTTTAATATTATAACTTAAGTGGATTAATGAAGGGGTCGCCCATCATAGAAGGGGGCCATTTGACAATTAAATTTATAATTAAAAATTTGGCTGGAGACTATTGAAAGAAATAAAATAATAAGTCGAATTCTTTTAATGATCCCTATCTTTAAGGAATTCACACTTTTCATGTGTATAAGGCATTTTCATTGGAATTCGAGCCATTATGTCATTGATTATTGAAAATTGATTGAGTCTTCGTCCAGAGCACGAAAGCCAAGGGTTTCAGTCTCAGAGCATTGGGGAACGAGCCATCTCCAGTGAAAGCAATTCAGAGGGTGTGAGATATCATCTGATTTATTGCCAGGCAAGAGATTTCTTCATTCAGAAGGAGTTACAGAGCTTCACAGAGGTTTACATCTTCAGGTTTTCAGAGAGATTTTCATCCAGATGAGTTTTCTATAGTAGGCGCCTATTTTACTTGGATCTGGAGATTCTTACAAGGGCCGTATTATTTCATTTAATGCTGCTGTGTACCAGGTCGTACCATCTGTCAGGCCGTACCATTCAAAAGGGCCGTACTTTCCACACAAAAGGAATCGCCTTCTCTTTTGGTCATTCAGCTTCACAGGACTGGGCGCCTAGGTCACTGGATCATTTTGCAAACATTGTACGGAGGGAGAAAAGGGTGTTCATTGCTGCTGTACCAGATCTGGTCCATTTTCATCTTGCTGTGATTTCCAGGTTTTCAATAAATATCATTGCCTTTTTTATTTGCATGTAACTGGATCTTCATTGTAATCATTGCAGAAGATTAAATAATAGTCTGGCATCAGTATTTGAAATAGATTATGTTGTTTCCAGAGTTGAGTGATTTTTATTAAATTTATTATCAATTTCTATCAAAATTACATTCTTTCATTTATGCTCGAAAAACACAAAAAAACCAAAAACCTTCAAAAACAATAAAAACAGTCAGATTTCAGAGATAGCGGAAACAGGGGTTTCTACAGTGGTATCAGAGCTAAATCCTGCCATCCTGAGGGTTTAGCAATCTTATGCAGCCAAAAGAGGTTGGGTCACACAGGTATTATACACGCAGGCGAGCTTTGATTGACAGGCAACAGGGTTTGGTCAGGCAGCCGAGAGATATGGCTGACAGAACAGATGTACCTAGAACAGAGATCCCTCCAAACCCTAGGGATCAGGACGATGCAGAGGTTCTACTCGCTCTTAGAGATTTACGAGCAGGTCAACGGCAGTCTAATGATGTATTGCAGCAGTTGACAGTAGCACTTCAGAGATTGGGTACTCCGAGGAGACCGTCACCACATCGTGACGAGGACAGGAGTGATGCAGGATCACGGAGAGCTCCTAGGACAGCTTCGCGGACAGCAGACAGGCCCACTAGGCCTACGTTTGTGAGACAGGAGGCCGATGAGGCTATGGCAGCTGAGGAGCAGGAGGAGTTGTTCGCAGACACACTTATGGCAGCGAACGGGGAGTGGGAGTTAGTACCACCTGATGTCAGAGAGAGGATTTCCTTTGACAGATTTGTTACACAAAGGAGAGAACATCACAAAGGTCGACAGGATTGGAGACCTAAATATCAGAATAATGATCTGAAGCATGCAACCAACAGGCTCAATCTAGCGATGTTCGATGGTAGTGGTAAGGTGACAGCCCAGGCATGGATTAGTAAGCTAGATACATTCCTCACACTGTGTCTGATGGCTGAGAGAGATGCTATTCGATATGCGACACTGCATCTTGAGGGAGTAGCTTACGACTGGTGGCACCACGGGATGGTGACACTACAGCATGACCGGATCACATCATATTAGGAGTTTGTTGACAGGTTGGTGGAGCGGTTTGACAGGAAGGATCCAGAATCCTACTTCAAAGACTTGGCTCAGTTGAGACAGAGTGGCAGCTTGGAGTCTTATATTGGTGACTTTCAGAAGTTATCAGTTATGGTTCCGAATATTTCAGAGAGACGATTAGTAGTGCTCTTCATGGAGGGATTGACGGAACCATTGAGAGGCTGGATCAAAGCCTTTGATCCTCCTTCATTACAGGAAGCAATGAAGAAGGCACGTAGTATGGAGTTGGCAGCACCTTCCAGTAGATTCAACTCCAAAGGTTCTTCTTCTTTCAGGGACAATAAGGGCTTTAACAGAAACAGAGAGAAGTCTGATTTTAACAAAGAGAAATCAGATTTCAAGAATGATTCAAAGGGTAAATCAGCACCACCACCTTTGGATCGAGAGGCCCTTAACGATCTACGCAGGAAGAAGCTTTGCTTCTACTGCAAAGGTCCCTATGACGCCAATCATGATTGTCCTTTGAGGCCTAAGGGCAAGACAAATCGAGTGATGTGGGCGTATTATGAGGATTCGGAATCTGAGAATTCCGAACAGCAGGAGAGTTCTGAGGAGTCAGAGGCAGAGGCTTCAGAGCCTAAGGCAGAGACAGAGTCAGAGCTTCAAATACAGGAGGCACGCTTGTCTAGCATTCAGCAGGAGGGCTCATTCAGGATTCGTGGAGTGTTGGCAGGACAGAGGGTCATTACCCTTCTTGATACAGGAGCCACACACAATTTCATTGATGCTAGATTTGTTGAGAAACGCGGACTCATCACTGAGGAGTTCGAAGGTATTCGGGTTAAGGTGGCCGACGGATACACTCTTAGTTGTGAACGCATGATCAAGGATCTCCCCTTACGCTTGAACAATTATGAGTTCAAGGCTGATTACTACGTAGTGAACATGGGAGACATTGATTTGGTCTTGGGCATGAAGTGGCTTCATTCACTTGAGGAAGTCACTCTTCGTCTCAAGGACATGGAGATCCGTTTTGATGTTGACGGGAAGACACATATCCTAAAAGCAATTCAGGACAGCAACATCAAAACAATTTCTTTTCGCCGGATGGAGAGGCTCATGCGACACGACATGGTAGAGTGGGCTGCCGAGTGCACATTGGCACCTATACAAGAGGGACAGCTGAAATATTCCGAGCCAATTTTTTCAACTTTTTCAATTTACCATTTACAAATCAATGCACCCGTTAAGGTTAGAAGATAAACCCAAACGTGCAAAAGCAACTCTAACCAGAATGTACACCAGGATCCCGATGTGGGCAAGGTGTGAGCATTGGTCAGAGGATCTGAAACAAAATGCTTATTTTGTAACTCTAACCAAGAATGGCGCCGATGATGGCAAGCATATGGTCAGAGGATCTTCTATTCTAATTGCTGGAAAGGAACTCAACACCAAGTATGTGCTACCCAATCCAGAATGGAGTGAGGGGTGACCATATGGCGGAGTGATTACAAATAACAATGCTTGAAAATAAATGCTGAAAGCTGAAACTACTCAACACCCAGAATGTGCTTGCTCACCCAGAATGGGAAGTAGCTACCATAGGGCGGAGATAAATCTATTACAAACAACTTTAATGGAAGAGAGCGTTACATATCAGAATTGAGCAATAATGAGAAAGTATTTGCCGGTACTACTTGTGGTTACAAAATAAAAAAGGATCAATGTACATATCGCTAAGAATTTGGACCATTAGCATTCCATCATAAGAACATTCGATCTTGAATAGAGATGCCCAGAAACAATATATCCTCAATGAAGTCAAGATACTAATTCCTGATTTTTGTTACAAATCTGCACTTTTAATGAGTAAACAGCAGTCTATGAAACCACTCAAATGTTCATAACTCTCATCTGAATCAACGGATTGACTTAAAACAAAATGCAATACTCCTTAAGAAGGATGGCGCCTAAACTAAGACTCAGAAATCAAACCAAACAGCCTTATATTATTTATGCACAAATCTCAATGCAAACAGCAAGAGGTACGGCTTTAGGAAAGGGCGATTTGCTCTAGAAAATAAATGCAAGCTCTAAAAAATCTGCAAACTGGAGAAGTATGGCGCCTAAAGCCTACAATGAGGATGGGTTAATACCCAGATGCAATCTTTTTGTCTTTTTTGATTTATGATTACAAAAACGAATCTGCTGTAGCAAATAATGAAATTTCATGAAAAACTCTAATATGCAAAACTGAAACAAGGAAGCTACAAGCTGATTACAATGCACTAATCTCAAAGCAAACTCACAAACTAGACTAAATCACCACTAGTCGCTGTATTGCAAGCAAGAAGCGATGCCCGAGCTAGGAGGCCTTCATTCCTCGAAGCAATCTCAAAGCCAATCCGGCAGCATAACATTCCTGTAGATAAAAGATATCCAAAAGAGAACCCAAGGCTGTCTTTTATAAGTTTTTGTTGACCTTCCTTGAAACCCTAACTTCTTTTCCAGAGTCAAAACCCTAATCACAAGAGATGGCGTCCTTTTTTCCATGCATCTTTAAATTTGACTTCATTTAATTAAATTTCTCACTTAAATAAATGCGTCCTCCTTAAGGCTTAGTTTTGACTTTGATAAATTCAATATAAATTTAATATATCCTCAATGATGGCGCCACCCTTCAAGACCTTTTAGAATAACATTAAGTTATTTGACTAGGCCAAGGTGATAAAATAACATTTAAAATATAATGTTATTTTTAAGTGAAATAAGCTTATCTCTCCAAAACTGCATTCTGAAGCCCGAAACTGAATACGCCACTTGAGTCAACTGAAGGGGAAAGTCAACTGCCTGAGACCAACCTGTTTACTGCCAAAAATAGAATTTACTAAAAATAGTAAATTCCTGGAAATGCTCAGAAAGCCGAGATGAACATACCACTGCGAAGCTCTCTGAAAACCCAGAAAGAATCCGCCATTGAATCCACTAACTCTGAGCAAGGACATCCTTAAAAATAGGAAACCCTAATTTTACCTTCCGACTAGCCTTTGGGTTTCCAGAAAAAGGCCAACGGTCACTGGAAAGGTCAGGTTCGCGAAGGGGACATTACAATCCGCCCTTCCCAAAATTGCTTGTCCTCAAGCAATACCACCACAACTCCAAAAATTTTAAAACTAAACCATACGCAACAAGTATGATCCCTGGTTCCCAAACCCATCGCAGGAAGGACCCACCATGCCGATGCTGCTCCACTCTGATCTCATCTGTGAAATCATCACGCCTATGCTGCACTAACCTTCCTTGTAACCCCAAAGTGTTACCATCCATGATACTCAACCCGAAAGATCTTAAAGGAGGGGAATCAAAATCATGCAACATCTCATGCCCACGATGCCCCGAATTAACAGTATCAACCATACTACTGTCAATCACAATTCTAAGCAATAGGAAAGATAGTCTACTCAAATCAAACTCGAACTCTTCAGCATACCTCCCCATGGTAACAAACGGAACCATGACTGCAAATGTGACATCTTCAAATCTTTTTGCAAAGAGGAAGGCAATCCTTTGCAAAAGCTCAACAAATTCAAACTCATGACTCCACATGAATTCCCTATGCCTCAACTGAATTATCATGGCACAACTATGAAGTCTGAAGAAGTTTTTCACAATTCCAACCCCAAGAGTCTCAAAATGTAGAATCAAAGCGTGGGGTAGCTCGCTGTCATGAACCAATAATGAAAATAAATCATCAGAGTTTGCATTACAAACCTCCAAAGTGGCTGAAAAACACGCTAAAGTCATCTCTATCAGAAAACTACCACTTCTTTGATAAGGAGTGAGGAACCAACTCTCCTGAATGAAAGTAACTCCATAAGTAAGGTGGCTGGTTTGCCTCCAACCAACAAGCTCATGTCTCAAAATCTGCCCTTGTCTGAGCTGAAAGTCACTTCCAAGAACTACCGATCGTTGATCTCTCCAACCCATATTCAAAATTTCTCTCCAATCCATTTGTTGATGAACAATCGGAACCATCAAGTAGCTGGAAAAGAAGGGAACAACATCAACAAATCTGGAAATTTGATCCTTATCCCTCCAAAAGTCTTTTCCATAAGTAATAAACTCTAACAACCCAAGTTGAGAATCCCAAGCATGGATACCCAACTGAAAGTGATTTTCAACACACTGAAAAGAAATCTCTACACATTCCCAAGTGCTGGTGAGAACCAAGTGCCTTCTCACGAAACTGATGCCCCATCTAGTAAATCCTTGAAGCTTAACCATGAAAGCTTCCACATTAAGGGAGTATGAAACATAGAGTGGCTTCAATTTCCGCTCCCAAAACTGCTCAATATGATTCCAAACATCATTCCACCCAAGGGATGGATTGTCAAGAGTGCAACTACCAAAGTCTAGTTCACCTTTTCCCCATTCCTCTTGAGTAGTAGGTCTGAAATCTTCACTCGTTGCTGCTGTGATGAAGTTACCAACAGCTACCAAGACTTGTCTCTTCAACACCTTGATGTCATAGATGTTGAAATTACCTTGCTTCGTCACCTCCCATGTAGAACCTTCATCCTCACAGCCACTTATGCATCCATTACTACTCAACATACGTGGCACATCCTCATGGAGTGATATCAAGGCATCCTTAAATTGGAGTTCATGCTTGCCCTCATGCTTGGTCACTTCACTACTTGACTCTTTTTTCAAAACAAAGAGAGGATTGTCATAAGTTGCTTCAGCACCCACTTCAAAGAAAGGGTTGTCAAAGACTTGGAAGTCCCCTTTTCCATCTTGCTGATCCAAATCTGCATACACAACTTCTGATTTTCTTGAAATACTTTCAAGATCAAAATCCTCTCGAAGACTATCAAACTCGTCAATTACTTGCTTGATTTCTTCAACTCTTTGCTCATTCTCTTGCCTGCTAAAATGTTTGAAATTAGCAAACTGGTCTTCAACCTCTGTTAGAGAGAAATGAGTTTCTTTTAACTTGTCCTTTGTTGATTTAAGCTCCAGAGTGAGCTCATCAACCAAACTCTCATTTTCTTGGACAACACTGAAGGACTTCTTTGCAAGTTCAATAGCATGATCCTGATCCTCCATTAAGTGTATGCAATCTGATTTCAACGCCTCCAAAGAGTCTCTGATGAGTTGCAAATTGAAAAGAGCAACTTCATCCTTAACTCCTCTTTTTCTCTCTTCAAGTTGAGCCTTCCAGTGGAGATCTTCAATCAAACTGTGAGTGCGATCAAATTGGGATAGAATTCGCACTTCCCTCTTAAAGGACTCTTTGTCTTGATCTTCCCACTCAAGAATATGCAAAGATGGCGGATTGTTGGTTGGCTGATTGTCAAAATCAGAACTTTGTTTTGTGTCTTTGCGGCCATCATAGCTGCTCCAGCTTCCGTGTCTTTCACCTTCAACTAGAGGAGAATGCTCATAGTCATGAAAGGCATCATACTCCACAAAATCTTCAACCCATTGCTTGCAATCAGCTTCGTGCATTGATAAATCAGCTTTGTGTTTAGTAACACCCTCAAACTCTCCATCTTCAAGAGCCATATGGTCTTCAAGCTCTTCTTCTTCATCACTGTCTTCTTGATCAAACATTAGAGCAGCACCCAACTTGCTCAATGGATCATAGTCATCCGCTGTTCGGAAAGTTTCCGTAGAAACATTTTCTTCTTTAGCGGCTGCAACCCCTTCAAAGACATCATCATGGAGCTTCTTTGAACCCTCTTCTTCTTCGAAGACAACTTCCTCTTCAATGGCCACCTCATAGTTTGCCATGCAATTTGATTTTTGATCTTCATCTGGATCAAAGGGAAATTCATCCCACAAAGGTTCTTTATCATACCTTGGTGTCAACCAACCGGGATCCCAAATGGAAAAAGGCTGATTGTTTTGATCAAGAGAAAAGTACTCTTCATGCTTCTCTTGGAGTGTTGAGTCTTTGAATAGGTCACCCTGTAACTCACTTGAACTGATTTCTTCATAAGTCCCTCTCTCCAAGGGCTTAGTTTGATGACCAAACCCAAGTTGACCCATGTCACAAACGTCATAGTGAAGTTGAGAATCTTCAATGTTAGCTGTTTTGAAAACTTCATCCCTTTTGCCTTCAATGTGACCACCATCTATAGGTATATTTCTGATCTCATCTTTAGTAATCATATGCATACCAAAAAGGTCTCCTTGATCACTTGTCATATCTTCATCTTGTGAAAACTCTTGATGAGTTTGAACAACAACAAGAGGGAAACTATCCATCACCATACCTTCAACAAGAGGTGGTACAAACATGTTGGAATCATTACCAACATTATCACTTTGGAAATGGTCATAGGCTGATTCAAGGGCACCATCAGTATTCCCCTTTACTTTCTCTTCTTTATCAAACTCATCCCATACAACAGTACTACTAAAATCTTCTGTGAAGTCATTTCTCTCAAGACCTTCATTGGATGAATCCTCATTGGGACTCAAGACTGTTGTTATGTTCTTTTCACCAAGCTGATCTTCATTACTTCCTATTACATGCAAGTCAAGGGAAGTATTATGGGGTTCTACTCTTAACTCTTCACTTGCCACGGTATCTTCATCAAGCTCACGATCATTCTGATGTGGCATATGCACCTTTCTATCCCGACTTTCAGACTTAGCATAAATCTTTCTGACTCCCCATTTTATGTCAGGATCCTTCATTAGCGTACATAGTTCATGCATTAACTCAAGTAGTGACTTCTCTGTAGTCATCTTTTTCTGTACGTAGTATCTTGTATCTCTGTCACTCGTCTGTTAAATGAACTTTGTTGGGCACAGGATGGCAGGATCTTGGCTCTGATACCACTGAAATATTCTGAGCCAATTTTTTCAACTTTTTCAATTTACCATTTACAAATCAATGCACCCGTTAAGGTTAGAAGATAAACCCAAACGTGCAAAAGCAACTCTAACCAGAATGTACACCAGGATCCCGATGTGGGCAAGGTGTGAGCATTGGTCAGAGGATCTGAAACAAAATGCTTATGCTGTAACTCTAACCAAGAATGGCGCCGATGATGGCGAGCATATGGTTAGAGGATCTTCTATTCTAATTGCTGGAAAGGAACTCAACACCAAGTATGTGCTACCCAATCCAGAATGGAGTGAGGGGCGACCATATGGCGGAGTGATTACAAATAACAATGCTTGAAAATAAATGCTGAAAGCTGAAACTACTCAACACCCAGAATGTGCTTGCTCACCCAGAATGGGAAGTAGCTACCATAGGGCGGAGATAAATCTATTACAAACAACTTTAATGGAAGAGAGCGTTACATATCAGAATTGAGCAATAATGAAAGTGACTGCCAGTACTACTGTCAGTTTACAAAATAAGGATCAATCGCCTGCCAATATCTTAAGAATTTGGATGATTAGCATTACATCATAGAGAACATTCCCGATCTTGAATAGAGATGCCAAACAATAATATCCTCAATGATCAAGATACTAATTCCTGATTTTTGTTACAAATCTGCACTTTTAATGAGTAAACAGCAGTCTATGAAACCACTCAAATGTTCATAACTCTCATCTGAATCAACGGATTGACTTAAAACAAAATGCAATACTCCTTAAGAAGGATGGCGCCTAAACTAAGACTCAGAAATCAAACCAAACAGCCTTATATTATTTATGCACAGATCTCAATGCAAACAGCAAGAGGTACGGCTTTAGGAAAGGGCGATTTGCTCTAGAAAATAAATGCAAGCTCTAAAAAATCTGCAAACTGGAGAAGTATGGCGCCTAAAGCCTACAATGAGGATGGGTTAATACCCAGATGCAATCTTTTTGTCTTTTTTGATTTATGATTACAAAAACGAATCTGCTGTAGCAAATAATGAAATTTCATGAAAAACTCTAATATGCAAAACTGAAACAAGGAAGCTACAAGCTGATTACAATGCACTAATCTCAAAGCAAACTCACAAACTAGACTAAATCACCACTACTCACTGTATTGCAAGCAAGAAGCGATGCCCGAGCTAGGAGGCCTTCATTCCTCGAAGCAATCCCAAAGCCAATCCGGCAGCATAACATTCCTGTAGATAAAAGATATCCAAAAGAGAACCCAAGGCTGTCTTTTATAAGTTTCTGTTGACCTTCCTTGAAACCCTAACTTCTTTTCTGGAGCCAAAACCCTAATCACAAGAGATGGCGTCCTTTTCCATGCATCTTTAATTTTGACTTCATTTAATTAAATTTCTCACTTAAATAAATGCGTCCTCCTTAAGGCCTAGTTTTGACTTTGATAAATTCAATATAAATTTAATATATCCTCAATGATGGCGCCACCCTTCAAGTCCACCTTTTAAAATAACATTAAGTTATTTGACTAGGCCAAGGTGATAAAATAACATTTAAAATATAATGTTATTTTTAAGTGAAATGAGCTCATCTCTCCAAAACTGCATTACGAAATGGCCCGGCCCGAATCATGCTTGAGTCAAGCGAAGGGGAAAGTCAGCGCACGAGACCAACTGTTTGCCAAAAATAGGAATTTACTAAAATAGTAAATTCACGGAAATGCTTTCAGCTTGAGAGTAGACATACCCTTTGCTTGGCTCTCTCACGAGAAAACCCAGAAAGAATCCGCCATTGAATCCACTAACTCTAAGCAAGGACATCCTTAAAAATAGGAAACCCTAATTTTACCTTCCGACTAGCCTTTGGGTTTCCAGAAAAAGGCCAACGGTCACTGGAAAGGTCAGGTTCGCGAAGGGGACATTACAATAGCAGAAGACTGAGTATCATCCGGACATTCAGCAGTTGAGAGTCAAGCATGATAAGGTATTCAGTGATATTCCACCAGGGAGACCTCCAGACAGGGGCATTGAGCACATCATAGAACTCGAGGAGGGCGCTAAGCTCATTATGATAACTCCTTACAGGCATCCTAAGAGGTTGAAGGATGAGATAGAAAAAGACAATAAAGAGTTACTTGCTATGGGTCACGACCGACTAGCAAATGCACCATTAAGCACAACCCGGTTGTTTTGGTAAAGAAGAAGGATGGCACCTTACGCATGTGCATTGACTATAGAGTCCTGAATAAGAGGACGATCAAAAATAGGTATCCAATACCTCGTATAGACGAGCTTATTGATGAGCTCCATGGTGCATGTTACTTCACTAAAATTGACTTAAGGTCAGGGTATCATCAGATCAGGGTTCGTGAGCAGGACATCGAGAAGACTGCCTTCCGTTGTCATTGTGGGCACTTTGAGTTTGTAGTGATGCCATTTGGGCTCACTAATGCACTAGCTACATTTCAGTCCACGATGAACAGGGTTTTTCATTCACTGCTGAGGAGATTCGTATTGGTCTTCTTCGATGATATCCTTATTTACAGCAGGACTTGGCAAGAGCATTTGGCTCACCTGGAGACCGTGTTGAGTATTCTGGAGAGGGAGTCCTTGTACGCCAAGGAATCCAAATGTGATTTGGGGATGACCGAATTGTTATATTTAGGTCACATTATCAGTGGAGAGGGAGTGCGGATGGATCCTGAAAAGATCCGTGCTATTACTGACTGGCCTACACCGGCAAACCTGACATAGTTGAGAGGGTTTCTAGGTTTGTGTGGGTTCTATCGCAGATTCGTGAATGGTTATTCACGACATGCAGCCCCTATGACAGATTTACTGAAGAAGGGTGCATTTATTTGGACTCTGGAGGCACAGGAGTGTTTTATGAGATTTAAGGAGTTGATGACTACATGCCCTGTTCTAGCACTACTAGACTTTTCGAAGCCTTTTGAGCTTCAGTGCGATGCATCAGGTGAGGGCATTGGAGCGGTGCTTATGCAGGACAAGCACCCGATTGTATATGAGAGCCGTAAACTCAGAGGGCCAGAGCGACTTTATAGCATTTACGATAAGGAGATGCTCGCTATTATGCATGCCTTAGCAAAATTTAGGCAGTATCTTGTTGGCAGCAAATTTTGCATCAAAACTAATCATAACAGTTTGAGACACTTCTTGGGGCAGCAAGATCTCAATGATTGTTAGCAGAAGTGGGTTAGTAAATTGCAGGCCTATGGCTTTGATATCTCGTATATCAAAGGTACACAGAACGTAGTAGCTGATGCTCTTTCACGCAGGCCTCATTTGAGCTCTATGGTTCACATTTCAGAGGATTGGAGGCATATGATTGTGGCAGAGTATGCCAAGGATACTTGGGCCTCCAGCATTGTTGAGGGATCGACGATTGATACCAGGTACACGCTTGTGAATGATTTGATCATTTACAAGAACAGGATATATTTGATCCCAGGTTCAGAGGTGAAGAACATTGTCATGCGAGCCTTTCATGACGTGCCTACAGCAGGACATCCCAGGTATTTCAAAACCTACAGACAGATACGGGAGAGATTCACATGGAAAGGACTTAAGGCAGATGTTCTTCAATACGTGCGTGAGTGCCCTGTTTGTCAGCAGAACAAGCAGGAGAACACGTATCCGGCAGGTTTATTGCAGCCACTTCCGATTCCTGACAGGAAGTGGGAATGCCTGTCGATGGACTTCATTACGGGTTTGCCTAAAGCCCAAGGGCGAGATTGCATATATGTAGTTGTGGATCGGCTAACGAAGTATGCCCACTTCTTTCCGATTACCACAACCTACACAGCTACACAGGTAGCAGAGGTATTCTTTCGTGAGGTGTTCAGACTACATGGGTTGCCTCGGAGCATCGTGAGCGACAGAGATAGTCGGTTCTTGAGTCACTTCTGGCAGGAGGTATTTAGACTCTGTGGGACCGAGCTTACACCGAGCACCAGTTACCACCCGCAGACAGATGGGCAGACGGAGATAGTGAATAAGTGGGTGGAAGGTTACCTCTGAAATTATATTGCAGGGCAGCAGAAGGCATGGGTCAAATGGATTCATTTGTGTGAGTATTGTTACAACACGACATTTCATATGACCATTCAGATGTCACCTTTCATGGCGTTGTACGGTTATGAGGCGCCGAGTTTTTTGGATTTGCTACTGAGTGACAGTAGAGTGCCGAGTGCTGGAGACTTGTTGCAGGAGAGTCAGGATACTGTGAGGGCTCTCAAGGAAAATATCGCCAAGGCACAAAATCAACAAAAGTAGTATGCGGATCAGAAGAGAACCGAGAGGCATTTTGAGGTGGGTGACATGGTTTACCTTATGCTGCAGCCCTACCGTCAGTCCACTCTTAGGAAGAGTGGGTCAGAGAAGCTTAAGCCACGATATTACGGTCCTTTTAGGATCCTGAGGCGAGTTGGAGAGGTGGCTTATGAGCTTGAGCTTCCGGCAGAGAGCAGGGTACATAATGTTTTTCATGTATCACGTCTCAAGAAGGCGTTGGGTCACCGTGTGGTACCGTCTGCAGTTCTACCTCCCTTAGATGATGAGGGAAAGTTGATTTTAGTACCTGAGTCTATCCTGGAGTACAGAGAGCGACAGTTGCGTAGGAGGACTATCAGGGAATATTTAGTGAAATGGAGAGATTTGCCTGTTGAGGATGCTACTTGGGAGAGCGAGGATATTCTGCAGCATCCGGAGTTGAGATTGCTTGAGGACAAACAATTTCAGGAGGGGCGGACTGTCATGTCCCCTTCTAGTTGACATCTCTCAGAGCACAGGATTAGCCTATTATGCGACCCTCGTAGGTTGATAGGTTGGATAGAGGGTCTTGATGGAGCTTGGTTCAGCTTCAGTTGTCAGTATTTGATCAGTTGGCTTTCGTTCGGGCTCGTTCAGACACTTCTAGCCTGAGTTGCTATTTTTAGCAGTTTCTGGCACTCAGCGTGGGACCCCTGCTATTTTTAGCAGTATGGCTTGATCAGGTGCAGAATCATCCACTTCGTCAACAGCGTCAGACGGTTCGTAAATCGAACTCATTTCGAGGGAGATATTAATATTTAATTGATTAATTAAGTATTAATTATTTTAAGAACATATGTTATAAAGTTACAATATTTTAATATTATAGCAAATTGAATTAATGAAGGGGTCGCCCATCATGGAAGGGGGCCATTTGACGATTAAATTTATAATTAAAAATTTGGCTGGAGACTATTGAAAGAAATAAAATAATAAGTCGAATTCTTTTAATGAGTCCTATCTTTAAGGAATTCGCACTTTTCATGTGTATAAGGCATTTTCATTGGAATTCGAGCCATTATGTCATTGATTATTGAAAATTGATTGAGTCTTCATCCAGAGCATGGAAGCCAAGGGTTTCAGTCTCAGAGCATTGGGGAACGAGCCATCTCCAGTGAAAGCAATTCCGAGGGTGTGAGATATCATCTGATTTATTGCCAGGCAAGAGATTTCTTCATTCAGAAGGAGTTACAGAGCTTCACAGAGGTTTACATCTTCAGGTTTTCAGAGAGATTTTCATCCAGATGAGTTTTCTATAGTAGGCGCCTATTTTACTTGGATTTGGAGATTCTTACAAGGGCCGTACTATTTCATTTAATGCTGCTGTGTACCAGGCCGTACCATCTGTCAGGCCGTACCATCTGTCAGGCCGTACCATTCAAAAGGGCTGTACTTTCCACACAAAAGGAATCGCCTTCTCTTTTGGTCATTCAGCTTCACAGGACTGGGCGCCTAGGTCACTGGATCATTTTGCAAACATTGTACGGAGGGAGAAAAGGGTGTTCATTGCTACCGTACCAGATCTGGTCCATTTTCATCTTGCTGCGATTTCCAGGTTTTCAATAAATATCATTGCCTTTTTTTTATTTGCATGTAACTGGATCTTCATTGTAATCATTGCAGAAGATTAAATAATAGTTTGGCATCAGTATTTGAAATAGATTATGTTGTTTCCAGAGTTGAGTGATTTTTATTAAATTTATTATATCAATTTCTATCAAAATCGCATTCTTTCATTTATGCTCAAAAAACACAAAAAAACCAAAAACCTTCAAAAACAATAAAAATAGTCAGATTTCAGAGATAGCGGAAACAGGGGTTTTTACATCTTTTGAAAAAGACAAATTTCAGAGTATCAAGCTTACTGTTTGTAGAGGCATATCTAAATACACAATAAAATATTATAGCAAAGGTAGTCTTGCTGTACCATTACTATCATGAAATATGCTAACCAATTTTTTCGAAGGAAAATCACAAAATAACCAGCAATGGATGATTGGATTAGCGTTAGCCTCAAATACAAATCTGAACTTGAATGGAAGATACTGAACTTAAACTGAAGAAACTGAACTTGAATAGAAGAACTACTCAACGTCAAGAATGTGCACTCAAGATCCCACTGAGGGCGAGGTGCTAACATATGACGGAGTTTAAGAAATTGAAATTATGAACTAATTAGGCGGATAACCAGCCATGAGAGAACAATTCCACGCTACCACCAAGCAGTGGGGGGAAAAGATTACAAAATAAGCAATTCATCCGCTGCGGCGGGCATCCACAGAACTGTGGGGATTCACCACTTAAGTGGGTACAAGATTTACAAACAATTTAACCACACTGGCGGTAAACCATCCAGGGGACTTTAATGAGAAACAAATCAAATAGTTGCAGCAATAAAAATGGTTAGATTAGTACTACTAATCAAAACCTTACAATTTCAACATGACTGCAATTAGATGAGTTACAATGATAGAGAAGTGAAATATTGATATAAGAATGAATTATAACAATGTTCTTTGCTTTCCAATGACTGAAATGGTGATTAAACTGGAAACTGATAAATCTGATGCAAAATCCTGAGTTCTGGAAATTTAGAACAGCAAACTGGAAAACAGAAAAACACTCATAACTCACTTATTTCTTCTCCGAATGGCGTGAAACGAATTGCAAAAGCACCTTACAAGTCTGGCGCCCAAGATAGAATCCAGAAACAGCAATCAAAGTCTCTACTTTATTTGGCACGAATCCCAAGACAGCATTAAATGGTACGGCCCTTGAGGAAAATCGACTTTGCAATATAAAATTGAATACTTGGAAATTAATTCTCAAATTTTGTGAAAGATGGCGCCTTCAGTTGACTAATGCATGGCCAAAGTACCCAGAACAGAATAAAATTCGCTTTAGAAGTTATGAACAAAACTCAGCTTCAGCTATGTAAAAACCAGGAACTTCAAAACTGTAGAATTCACCAAAATTCTCAACCTTTAATGCTCAATCTGCTAGTCTGTTGTGAGAAGCAGCAATATTCCAACTAGGTGCTATATTTCAAACACGAAATTGGGAAGGGGCTAGGAGGTAGCATCCTCGAAGCAATAGCAAAATGTCCATAGTCATTTTGACAGCATAACAGTAAGGTAATTGATGGATGAAAAGCTGGAGCAAAGACTGTCAATAAATAAGAACTCAACATGCCTCTTCAATTGCCTGAGAAGCAGCCCAAGAGACACAGGAGACCCTTCAAATTCCAAAAACCATTCAACTTCACAAGGTGGCGTCCCAAAAGGCCTTTAAAAATTCACTTTATTCAAAAATATAAAAGTGGCGTCCTTTTTCCAAGATGATGAAATATTTGAATAAAGACTAATTAAATTTATGATGAAGGCGTACCCCTTCATGGCCCCACTTTAAAACAACTTAAGTTATCTCCTTAGGCCAAGGTGGGAGTCAACAGTGAATTAGAACAAAAAGCCATTAATTAAATATTTTTGCCAACTGAAGACCAAACCAAATTATAACAACTGCTCCAACTGCCAAGGATTAAGAATTGACAACTGCAACTGCCACAACAAGCATTTACTAAAAATAGTAAATAATATGAATGCCACAGAAAACCAAGCCCAAGAAACCCTAATTTTCACCTCATCCCAGTCTACGGGTTCCGAATAGACTGAAGAACTGTAAAGCTGATCACTGATGAGAAGGGGACATTACAGTCCGCCCTCCTCGAAATTGCTTGTCCCCAAGCAACTGCAAAGATGGATGCAACAAAATCTGTTCACCTTCCCACGTAGCATCTTCAATAGGCAAATTCCTCCATCTAACCAAATATTCTTTGATTGTCCTTCTTCTCAAAGAACGTTCTCTAGTGTCAAGGATCTCTTCTGGAATCAACACTAAATGCCCTTCCTCATCCAATGGAGGTAATTCTGATGTAGCCACCACATTGTGTCCAATTGCCTTCTTGAGGCGAGACACATGAAAAACATTATGTATTTTGCTTTCAGCTGGAAGTTCCAACTCATAAGCAACTTCACCAATCCTTTTGGTGATTTTGAAAGGACCATAAAAGCGTGGCTTCAACTTTTCTGCACCACTCTTCTTGAGAGAAGATTGTCTATATGGCTGAAGCCTCAAATAGACCATGTCCCCAACTTCAAAAGACCTTTCCACACGCTGCTGATCAGCGTATAACTTCTGCTGATTTTGAGCTTGTTGCAGATTTTCCTTAAGAGTCTTCAAGATGTCTTGGCTTTGTTGTAACATATCCAATGCTTGTGGGGCTCTACTATCACCAAACACTAGATCAACAAAGTTAGTAGCCTCATAACCATAAAGAGCCTTAAAAGGAGACATCTTAATTGACATGTGATAAGAAGAGTTGTAACAATACTCTCCTAAATGAAGCCATTTAATCCAAGCTCGCTGCTGTCCTGAAACATAGTTCCTTAGGTAGCCCTCTAACCACTTGTTAACAATTTCTGATTGCCCATCTGTTTGTGGGTGATAACTTGTGCTTGGAGTAAGCACTGTCCCACTCAATCTGAAGATCTCCTGCCAAAATACACTTAGGAACTTGCTGTCCCTATCACTGACAATGGTTTTAGGTAACCCATGCAAACGGAACACCTCTCTGAAAAACAACTCAGCCACTTGAGCTGCTGTAAATGAAGTGGTAACAGCAAAGAAATGAGCAAATTTCGTTAGTCTATCAACCACAACAAATATACAATCACGTCCTTGCACCTTGGGCAACCCCGTGATAAAGTCCATGGCAATACTTTCCCATTTCTGATTTGGAATAGGCAAGGGCTGAAGTAGACCAGCAGGAAAAGAGTGTTCATTTTTATTCCTTTGACAAATAGGACACTCTCTAATGTAATTCAAGACTTCATCTTTCAAACCTTTCCAAGTGAATCGTTCACGAATCTGCTTGTAAGTCTTGAAAATCCCTTGATGACCAGCAAGGGGAACATCATGAAAAGATTGTAGAATCTTTTTCTTAAGCTTAGATTCTTGTACTAAAAAGATTCTATCTTTATAATAAATTAATCCATCAACCAACTTATACCTTTCATCAACCAATTGACCTTCTAACAAGCTGGTTGCAAACTGATTTTTAACATAATCAGCAGCAATTAATTCTTTCCAATCTGCTGATAACTCACAAATTGACTGCAAATGAGGCCTTCTAGAAAGTGCATCAGCAACTATATTATTTTTTCCTTTGACATATTCAATGTCAAAGTCATATGCTTGGAGTTTACTTACCCATTTTTGCTGCCTTTCATTCAATTCCTTTTGGCGCATAAAATGTTTAAGACTGTTGTGATCAGTCTTAACAACAAATTTACTTCCCACCAAGTATTGACGGAATTTAGACAAAGCATGCATGATGGCAAGCATCTCTTTGTCATAAATAGAGTAAGTTTTTTCTGCCCCTCTCAATTTTCTGCTCTCGAAGACAATAGGATGTTTGTCTTGCATTAGGACAGCTCCAACTCCTTCTCCTGAAGCATCACATTGTAATTCAAAAGGTTTTGAAAAATCCGGAAGTGCCAACACAGGACACGAACTCATGATTTGTTTAAACTTATCAAAAACCTCTTGTGCTTGCTTAGTCCAAAGAAAAGCTCCTTTCTTTGTAAGATCTGTCAAAGGTGCAGCTTGATGAGAATAACCTTTTACAAATCTTCTATAGAATCCACATAACCCTAAAAAACCTCTCAAATGAGAAATAGTCTTAGGAGTTGGCCAATCAAGAATGGCCCTTATCTTTTCTGGATCCACTTTCACACCCTTTGAGCTGATAATGTGGCCAAGGTATAAAAGTTCTTCCATCCCAAACTCACACTTTGACTCTTTGGCGAATAGACATTCCGCCTCTAAAATGGTAAGCACTTCTTCCAAATGCTTAAGGTGCTCTTCCCATGACTTACTGAATATGAGAATATCGTCGAAGAAGATGAGCACAAACTTCCTCAACTGCTGTCTAAAAATCTTGTTCATACAAGATTGGAATGTGGCTGGAGCATTTGTCAAACCAAAAGGCATGACAAGAAATTCAAAATGCCCAAAGTGGCATCTAAATGCTGTCTTTTCTATATCCTCCTCCCTCATTCTGATTTGGTGATAGCCCGAACGAAGATCAATCTTTGAGAAGAACATTGCTCCATGGAGCTCATCAATAAGCTCATCAATCCTAGGGATAGGATATCTATTCTTGATGGTTTTCTGATTTAATGCGCGATAGTCAACACACATACGCATTGTACCATCTTTCTTTTTGACCAGCACTACTGCTGAAGCAAATGGACTCTTGCTTGGTCTAATAAAACCACTTTCCAACAGCTCCTTGATGGCTTTTTCAATTTCATCTTTCTGCCTCTTTGGATAGCGGTAAGGTGTAGTAATGACTGGTTTTGCTCCTTCTTCTAATTCAATCACATGTTCAGAACCTCTTTCAGGAGGTCTTCCAGGAGGTAAGCTTCCAAAGACTTTACTTTTCTTTGAAAGTAAGGCTTGAATATCAGGATGATATTGCCTTTTTTCCTCAACCGGATCAGCTGGTAAAACCATACATTCAGCAGCCCATTCAACTTGATCATGGCGGATCAGCCTTTCCATCCTTTTCAAAGACACAATTCGAGGGCCTCCATTTGACATCCCTCTTAAAACAACCTTCTTTCCATTAGACTGAAATTTCAGCTCCATGGTTTGCAAATTCAATGTGATCTCACCAAGAGATCGCAGCCATTGTATGCCCAACACAACATCAGTGTCTCCTATACCCACCACATAAAAATCATCCTTAATTTCATGATTCCCTAATTGCAAAGATAGATTAGGAATTCTCCTTGTGCAAGACATAGTGAAACCATCCGCAACCATTACTTTGAAACCATCAAAATTTTCAGTCTTTAAACCTTTTCTAGCAACTAGCCCTTCATCAATAAAATTGTGAGTTGCTCCAGTATCAATTAGGGCAACTATCCTTTGTGAATTTACAACTCCATGAACCCTAAAAGATTCATTCTTTTGAAAACTGGATAGTTGTGCAAAAGCACTACTATCTCCAACCTCTTCGGACTTGTCTTCTTGAACTTCTTCACCTTCACTACTTGCTGATTCGTATTGCTGATCAGACGAATCAGATTCTGATCCATAATCAGAATAGCCCTCCATTTGAACTACTTTGCCTCTTCCATAGCAACGGTGGCCTTTCACCCAAGGCTCACGACAAGTGAAGCAAACTCCATCCTTTCTAAGCTGTTCTTTGAGCTCTTCGGACAGCCTTGGTGGAAACTTCTTGGGCAGATTTGAAGATGGCTTTTTATCCTTCTTATGGCTGAATGTTTTTGAGTGAAATTTAGGTCTTGGGGCTGCCAATTCCATGCTCCTAGCTTTCTTGATAGCTTCATCCAATGTTGGAGGATCAAATGCTTTGACCCAACCCTTCAATGGCTCCATTAAACCTTCAGCAAAAAGGACTACAAGTCTTCTTTCAGTAATGTTGGGCACCATTACTGACAACCTCTGAAAATCAGCCACATAACTTTCTAAAGATCCTTGCTGTTTCAACTGTGCCAATTCTCTAAACTTCAATTCCGGATCTTTGGTGTCAAATCTCTCAATCAGCTTATTTGTAAACTCTCCATAAGTGCGAATAAGGTTGTGGCCAAGAGTGACCAAACCGTGAGTCCACCATTCATGAGCTATGCCATCTAAGTGCAAGGTAGCAAATTTGATAGCATCTTCTTCCGGCATAGGTCTAAGGGAGAGGTAGTTATCTAACTTTTGCACCCATGACCTGGCTGTACACTTGTTACCACCATCAAAATGTTCCATAGTGATCTTTCCCAAAGCTTGGTAAAAATCATTTCTAGGGCCTGCAGGAGGACGTTGATCATTCCTACCACCATTTCTCCGACTCCTTTGATTCATGAATTGATCAAAGGTCCATGCTCCTCTCAAGTCAAGAGGTAAGGACACATACTCCATATAGGCTTGACGAGCATCATCAGCAAAGTTTGGAGTAGCCTCAACTGGTTGTTGCTCTTCCCTTGGTGTGAAAACAGGAAAGAGGGGTCTAGAGGATGACCCACTATGAATTGTAGTATGCTGACCTACAATTCTATCTCTAGTATTCACCTCAGGACTGCCACTATTATTATTTCCATTCACTCCACTATTTTCTCCAGCTGAGTTATTTTGGGGCTGAATAATACTCTGAGCTGCTTGCTGATCCAACTTGGATAACAAACGGGACATCATATCTATCATTCCGTCAAACTTTTTCTCCACTCTATCCCTCTCTTCATTATCTCTTCTTACTGAATCTGACATTATGATAGTTGTGTGATCAACCACTTCCACTGAATTATCTGAACCTTCCACTGTTTTACCAAGGTCTCTTAGTACTTCTGAGAAGGTATCTGCCTCTGGAACGGGTGGAAACTGATGCTGATTTCTGGCCTGACTTCTAGTGTATGGCCTAGTGTCTCTGTCACTCATCAGTTAACTACTGCAATCAGCCACAGGATGGCAGGGTCTTCTGCTCTGATACCACTGAAATATGCTAACCAATTTTTTCGAAGGAAAATCACAAAATAACCAGCAATGGATGATTGGATTAGCGTTAGCCTCAAATACAAATCTGAACTTGAATGGAAGATACTGAACTTAAACTGAAGAAACTGAACTTGAATAGAAGAACTACTCAACGTCAAGAATGTGCACTCAAGATCCCACTGAGGGCGAGGTGCTAACATATGACGGAGTTTAAGAAATTGAAATTATGAACTAATTAGGCGGATAACCAGCCATGAGAGAACAATTCCACGCTACCACCAAACAGTGGGGGGAAAAGATTACAAAATAAGCAATTCATCCGCTGCGGCGGGCATCCACAGAACTGTGGGGATTCACCACTTAAGTGGGTACAAGATTTACAAACAATTTAACCACACTGGCGGTAAACCATCCAGGGGACTTTAATGAGAAACAAATCAAATAGTTGCAGCAATAAAAATGGTTAGATTAGTACTACTAATCAAAACCTTACAATTTCAACATGACTGCAATTAGATGAGTTACAATGATAGAGAAGTGAAATATTGATATAAGAATGAATTATAACAATGTTCTTTGCTTTCCAATGACTGAAATGGTGATTAAACTGGAAACTGATAAATCTGATGCAAATTCCTGAGTTCTGGAAATTTAGAACAGCAAACTGGAAAACAGAAAAACACTCATAACTCACTTATTTCTTCTCCGAATGGCGTGAAACGAATTGCAAAAGCACCTTACAAGTCTGGCGCCCAAGATAGAATCCAGAAACAGCAATCAAAGTCTCTACTTTATTTGGCACGAATCCCAAGACAGCATTAAATGGTACGGCCCTTGAGGAAAATCGACTTTGCAATATAAAATTGAATACTTGGAAATTAATTCTCAAATTTTGTGAAAGATGGCGCCTTCAGTTGACTAATGCATGGCCAAAGTACCCAGAACAGAATAAAATTTGCTTTAGAAGTTATGAACAAAACTCAGCTTCAGCTATGTAAAAACCAGGAACTTCAAAACTGTAGAATTCACCAAAAATTCTCAACCTTTAATGCTCAATCTGCTAGTCTGTTGTGAGAAGCAGCAATATTCCAACTAGGTGCTATATTTCAAACACGAAATTGGGAAGGGGCTAGGAGGTAGCATCCTCGAAGCAATAGCAAAATGTCCATAGTCATTTTGACAGCATAACAGTAAGGTAATTGATGGATGAAAAGCTGGAGCAAAGACTGTCAATAAATAAGAACTCAACATGCCTCTTCAATTGCCTGAGAAGCAGCCCAAGAGACACAGGAGACCCTTCAAATTCCAAAAACCATTCAACTTCACAAGGTGGCGTCCCAAAAGGCCTTTAAAAATTCACTTTATTCAAAAATATAAAAGTGGCGTCCTTTTTCCAAGATGATGAAATATTTGAATAAAGACTAATTAAATTTATGATGAAGGCGTACCCCTTCATGGCCCCACTTTAAAACAACTTAAGTTATCTCCTTAGGCCAAGGTGGGAGTCAACAGTGAATTAGAACAAAAAGCCATTAATTAAATATTTTTGCCAACTGAAGACCAAACCAAATTATAACAACTGCTCCAACTGCCAAGGATTAAGAATTGACAACTGCAACTGCCACAACAAGCATTTACTAAAAATAGTAAATAATATGAATGCCACAGAAAACCAAGCCCAAGAAACCCTAATTTTCACCTCATCCCAGTCTACGGGTTCCGGAATAGACTGAAGAACTGTAAAGCTGATCACTGATGAGAAGGGGACATTACATATCATTTGAGGCGGGTCATTTTATTGATACTAGCAATTGAAGATAAAGTGCTGTTGATATTTTAATTGGTTTGAATATTTTCCTTTGACTATCGGATTTCCTTTTTGAGGTTTGCCAAACTCCACAAATGAATTGCATCATGCTTTAAGGGAAGCTATATAGTTGAACACTCAGAATATTGAGAGGGGGGGGGATTAGCATTTTATAAACCATTCAAACATTAGCCATCCAATTACCAAAGCATAGTCAACTGTTATAAGGAAAGAAAGCATGAAAACATCCACAACATCACATAACACATGAAGACCAGGATTTTTAAGTGGAAAACCCAAAATGGGAAAAACCACGGTGAGGGTTAGCTCACAATATATTATAACTGGTTACAGTTTATTACAGAAGTGCTCACTGCAGGTGGACTCACTGCCCACAGAGAAAAAGATAGAAGAAAAAGGGTGGCTCACAGCCTATTTTGAATTGTTACAAATTGCATCTATTATATGCAGGAATACAATTCCAATGAAGCACAATAACAAACTTCAGACTGATCTGGATCAATGCTTTGCTTTGCTCTGCATTCGCACAATTCTGATCTCAACATTCACAACTTATCTCTGCTTTGATCAAATTCGCATCACACATCTCGCATACAATCTCTCTCTGCATTCAAAACATTGAAAGCAATCTAGCATATATATCGGCATCAAGTGTAACATCAATTAGGTCAGCCTAATTGGATGTAACACACAAAATTCAACTTGTCGGCTACAAACCTTATCATCCATAACACACGCCTCAATTCAAATCTCAAAATACCTTAAGATAGGTCGGCATGGACCTGTAATAGATCCCACATAAAAGCTCAACACATATTAATCCTTTGCATACTCATTAAACGTGTTAGGTTGGCATACCATAGGACCTAAACAAAAATCCTTCAACTGTTCATTCAATTCACAACTCGCGGACCTCAAAACATGATACCATCTGGAATTCATACCCATTTGACATCTGGCAACTTATCTTCAACACCGCAACATCGAAGACTCATCCGTGGAGAAGTGCTGAATCTCTCACACCATCACACTGAACGGGAAATGATTGTATTATGCCAGACCGGACTCTATCATTCGTATCTTCCAAAATACTTCGCGAAACAAGATGAAATCTTGGATTTAGAATCTTCTAACAAGCAAAAAAATTAGGTTAGAAGTGCAGAGAAAAATCTTCCTTTGCGGAGTGGTGTGGACCCAAAGACTGATACGCTGTAACCCTGAATCGACAGTTTTGACATTTAGTTAGATTTCCACCCAACTAAGCTTTCCAAACCAAATCTCCTTGCACAAATGACTTTCACAACACCTCAAAACCTGTTAGGATTAATCAAAATGATCCACAACAATGTTGACATCAATGACAACATTGTATTACATCGTTATGTACAATCCATGCTCATGTTGCCAAAACAGCATAATCAATGACAATCTCCTCAAACTTCCAACACATACATCATAAGAAGACTTCAAGAAGGTGTAACGTGGCATTTTGAAGAGTCAAAGGGAGGGCGCAAGGAATAAACTGCTTCTATATTTCTCTAGCTGCCACTGTAGAACTCATGAAGGAAGCCGCCCAACTTAAAGAGTTTCAAATATGTTGTGGGAAGCCATCCATTTAATGGTTGCTGCTGTACACTACTTTTGGCTATTGTACAAGGAAAAAGAGGCCGTTGCAACTTGGAGAAAGGTAGCTGTACAGGTTGAAGAAGGATCAATATAAAATGTATTTCTGGAACTCAGGTAAAAAATAATAATGTAATTTCAGTTGTAATTTAAAGAGGAAGGGTGCTGCAGCAAGGGTTTTAGGTTTCCCCATGTGCAGCTACACTAATCAACAAGTCAACAAAGCATTAAGGAGTCAAGGTGACAAGGCAGCAAAGAGACAGGTAGGGTTTACGGGCGTGAAGCACATGGTTAAGAGAGCATGGGATACGGGGTTAACAAGGTTAATGAGTCACAAGACTGGCATAGTATAAAGTGAGGGAAAACATCATTGAGTAAAAAAAGTAAAAGATGGGGTTGACAATGTAAGGTGAAAACAAATATTTGGGAAGAAAGAGGTGAGTCTTCCCAACATTATTTTGTGGGTTTCTTTCGTCCTCTTTTGAAAAGCAAACTCTTTTAAATTTTGGTAACTGTAAAGCTAGGCCTAGGTTTTGTATTACATCTGCAAAACAAAACCAACAATAATTGCTATAAAATTGGGTTCGAATGCTATTGTGGGTAATCCTACACTGCAAGCCGTAGGACCAACAACAGAGCACTCAAAAGTCAAAACACAAAGTAAACATAGTCACTAGCTCTTTGGAGGAAGTTGGAGGGAACATGAGTATAGGGCACATGAAAGAATGTAGAATGATACCTCAGGTAGGCATGTTAGTACCGTATGTCCCACCTTACACCTCATAGAATCAAAACCCTCACGCTTTCATAACATCAGTGGTTTCAGAGGCATCCTTGCACAATCAAGGGCAAAGTAGCACACAAGTCAAAGAAACAAACACAAGAGAAAGGCCAACATTTGTAAATGCCAAGCAATATAAAAGGATTTTGCAGCGAAGGCAAGCCAAAAGAACAAGAAGGCTAAAATGGTTGGGATGCAATAAGTTTGTTACAATCCTTCCAAAGCTTATGAGCTTTAGCTATGCAACAACTAACCTTGAATCAATGGAAGGGCAAGTGAGAACACCCATAGTAGGGCAAGAAAACCATGAAAATCAGTTTGAAAGGGAATACGTAAGTAATCACTGTTTCAAGTACATTGAAAAGGTGAAGCAACAGGAAGAGGAGGCAGTTTTAGAGGCAAAGGTGGAAGGCAAAAGTGACCAATACAACCCTAGTTCAACTTCTCTAATTTTGTCCTCAGATTTGTATGTTAATGAGCTAATGGGTTTAAAAAAGAGGCTTGAAGGATTAGAGCTGTATGAGTGGACAAAAGATGACAAATGGCAAGAGGGCATGGATGTCAATCAGAAGCTTTCTCAGGAAAACAAATTACTTAAAATGGAAATAGCCAAACTGCAAGTCAGCATAAAAATAGGACAGCAAGAAATCTCATCCATAAAGCGGGAATTAAAGCATATCAACAAGGGAAACATTCCTAAAACAATGGAAGGGAGAGGCATTTCACATTTGCAAGAATTTCATTCAACAATAGCAAATATGGAAGCTAAAGAAGCTAAAAAAATTGAAGGAACAATTGGAAGAGGTAAAATCATGGGCCCAAGTGGCAAAAGGACCAACAACGAATCAAAAGAACTCATAGAGAAGCAGGTTAAACTTCATATGTGGGAGGAAAGAAATCGGCATGATAAGGCAGGAAATATAATAATAAAAGGGCTCAAGGATCGTGGGGAAGCAGAGCACACCGATAAGTTAATAAAAGACTTTCTAGCAGACAAGTTGGAGTGGACATGGCATATCCACCATGCAAGCAAAATTGGTTGAATGTTACAAGATGGCAGAAATAGGAATGCTAAGAGTAAAATTGAAAAACATGGAAGACAAGAACAAAATCTTAAGGAACAAAAGGTTTCTTAAGGTACACATTTCTACATAGATGAAGATTTTAACCCCAACACAATTAGAGGAAAGAAGAAAAGAATGGGAGAAAGTTGTAGCAGCAAGAAATGCGGGTACTGAAGCATGGTTGTATAGAGGGAAAGACCAAATCAGTAATAAAATAGCACATGGTAAATAGGAAGGTGGCCCGCCCTAGGAACACCTCTCAATGGTAAGCTGGAATTGCAAAGGTTACCCTTGGAGAAGAGGTCCTGGTTTAGGGCCCATAGTAGAGGGGAAGGACATAATTGCCCTCATCGAAACACATGAGCATGATGGCTGTAAGATCCCGAGTTTTGAAGGTTACATAAAGGTATCGGTTTGGAATGAGTTAACTGAAAGTGGCAAAGGGCATGGGGGAGTGGCAGTTTTGATAAAAGAATTGTGGAAAAAGAAGACCCAAATAACCAATACATATGGATGAAAATAAAAATCAAAGATCTCACAATTCATCTTGCTGCTTGCTACTTTGCTACACATGGTTCAAAATATTATAAGAAGAAGAAACTAGATAAGGAGGGCTCGTATGTAGCTTTGAAAAATGACATATCAGCATATAATAACATAGGAGAAATTATCCTAATAGGAGACTTTAATGCAAGAACAGTAAATAATCAAGCTTTATACCTTAGAAAAGAAGAGGGAATAAGAGACAACCCTCTATGGTTAGAAGAAGAAGAGAATCAAAAGTGGGAAAGAAACTCTCAAGACAAAAAAGGAGGCATCACACAATATGGAGCAGAACTGTTAGAGATATGCAGTGTGCGCGATTTGGTTATATGCAATGGGATAAAAGGTTGGCCGAGCTCGGGGAACATTACTTTTCACACTTACAATGGGCAAACTGTGGTGGATTATGTTATATGTTCAAAGAATCTTGTGGCAAGGTTAACTGAAGTAGAGGTGAGGGACTATCCCATAGAAATGAAATCAGATCATAATCCGATATATGTCAACATCCAAATGCAACAAGACACTCAATATCAGGCTAGCTTGCAACCAAATCAAAAGGAGGCTATTCATGGCACAATCCTCTTGACACAGGAAAACCAAGATATTTTCAAACA
>VDFB02387140.1:0-13526 GCA_007258455.2 Sequoia sempervirens
TGAATCAACTACAACCTTACATAACTTACCCATGCACTTGCAAGTTGTCTTTAAGAGTGTTCTTCTTTGTGATGGCTCCTTTTCCTTTGATGCTTTGATGAGTATTCTTCTAACCATTAATGATTCTCCAACTTCTGAAGCAGCATGCTGTGATGTTGAACCCACACTTTCACAATCCTATCCTTGAGAAATCTAATTTCTCCTTTCTCCACTGGCTGAAGTAGAAGTTTGTCCTTCATTGCATTTCCAAGCTTGATGTCTAAACCTATTTCATTGATAGCATCTCCCTGTAAATCCTTGTGAACCTCTTCCTTGTCCTCCAATTCTGCCTCTAAAACCTGATCCACTACCTGTAAATCCACCTCTCTGATCAACAACTTGTTCTTGACCTTTACTTGCATCTTCTTGGTCCTCATAGGACTACCTTGCATTAGAGAATGATCCTCTTCCTCTTGAATTGATGCCTCTACCTCTACTTTGTCTCTGCAGCCTTCTCTTCAACTTTTCTTTTGCTCTAACAACCAACTGAAAACATTCTTCAACCGTTCTAGGGGTGGGAAGACTCAATTCATCTTGGATATTGAACCTTAACCCATTCATATACCTTGCTATCTTCTCAACTTCATCTTCAACATGACCTACTCTAATGCTCAATTTGTGAAACTCCTCTATGTAGGCCATGGCATCCATCTCCTTTTGCTTTAGGTTTTGCAACTTCCTGAATGTTTGAATTGCATGGTTATCGGGAAAGAATTGACTTTTAAACTTAGACACCATCCTATCCCATGAATTTATTTTTCCTTTGCCCTTTTTTCACTCTCTCTTCCTATACATAGTTCCACCAAGTTAGGGCAGGGCCTTTCAATTTAGTTTTTGCAAACTTTACCTTTTGTTCTTCTGCTACCTCCTTGTATTCAAAGTAATTGTCTAGTGCATCAATCAATCCAAAACTTCTTCACTATCCATCTTCCCACTATACATGGGAAATTCCATCTTCACCTCAGAAACATCTCCTCTAATCAACCTTCAACATCTTAACCATCCTTCTTTCATTAGGGTCCAACTCATCATCACCTTGGACTCCTCTTTGAGGGTTTTCATTCTCACCCTCTTCCTCTTCCTCTCGTCACTCTCATCTGCAGTGGCCTTACCTCTTCTTTGGTTTGTTTCCAATGCTACAAGTCTAGCTAAAAGAGATTCTTGAGACTCCTTCATCATTCTTATTTCCCTAGCAATGGTTGCACTTCCCTTTGGAGGCATCTTGTCCTTTCAAATTACAACTTTTCCTTCTTCAAACTTCAACCTCTTTCCTTCAAATGATCAAAACCTATGCTCTGATACCAATTTGATGCAGAAGGGTGGAGGTCTTCAATCCAATCAAACTTAAACAACATTTCAACTTAGAAAATCCTTTAATTTTTCTTGTAGTATTCCAAACTATGATTTTTCTACATATCTTTTAGAGAAGGCCTCAAATGCACAAAATAATCATCATTACAAATACCCTTTAGGCTCTTTTTCAACATATCTAATTTGTGCATATACTTTTTTTGGAACATCACCTTCGTATTTTGACTGCTACGCTGCCCTTAAGCCCAATTAGGCCTATTTCTCAAAGAAACTTTGTGAAATTCAATCCCCAAACCACCAAAATTCATTTTAGTATGCTTCATAGGAAATATAGGGTTATAATCAATGACTTTTATCAACTGGTAACTCTTCCCAACCTTCTAACATCAAAATCCTACCTCTACCTATCAATTTAAGCCTAATGTATTGAGAAATTAGGCTAGGGCTTGCACAAATAGGGCCCTAACTCCATCCCCTACATCTACAACCTCTAAAAAACTGAAAATCATCCTAAATATTACCATTCCACCGATTTGTAGAGATTTCCACTAGTAGAATGGTCATTTATTCCATGTTTTTGCTCTCAAACCCTCAAAATTAGGGTTTTTAACTCATTTTTAGGAAAATGCCTCAAAATTGCTTCAAACTTGATGAAAAATTATGAAACCAAAACCAAAATGCAGATAGTTCATTCCTCTATCAATTCAAATGTAGGTTAGCACATTATTATACTATACGAAGTTGTACCAAATGTTGTAGCAGCAGGAAACCAAAGAAAATTGTAGCAAAATGGAGTTCTATTATTGTTTTATCATTCAAATCTTCAACCAAAAAGTTGCCTCAAAGTTTTTAAGGCCTATTTAACATGTTCCCATTAGAAACAAACAATTTCAACCATCTTTCAAATCTAATGACCATTCACCTTCCAAAACAAGACAAAAAAGCAATGTTGCATAAGCAACTTTTGCAATATTTTGCAAATCATGACAACTTTACCAAAAACCGACCCTATATGACTCTAATCAACTAAAAAAATTACCAATAGTCTCACTAGACCTTATTGCACCCAAATACAAGACTTCACCAAACCAAAACTACCACTTAGCAATTTTTTGCACTAAAATTTATGGTGCCCTGCACCAATTACCCTCCCATACCACACCAAAGTTATCCTCCTGACAACTTCGATAAGGCACCACAATGCTATGCACTTATGAATGCTATGTATATAAATTTTTTAAAGGGGATTTTTCTTTGTTTATGTAAGGTCTTCTTCTTAGGGAACATCATGCCTAATGTCTCCAAGAGAGGACAAGTCAAGAATATTAGATTGCCACTTATGGGATGCCTTGTTTGCTTCATGCCACTAAGGGAAATCATATTCTTAGAAATATCACACTCTTGGAGGACATCAAACCCAATGAAACCACCAAGAAAAGGACATGTCACAAGAAAAAATAAAATCAAGCCATAAATTATGCAAAATGTCGAAAGATGTCATCAATGTATGCCCCCACTTTAAAGTAGTTGCTAACACCATTGCTATGAGCAGTAGCTTTAAAGTAGCAATTTTTTCTAAGATATGAGAGCTTTTCTTAGAAAATCCTATGCAAATTCATATGTTTCCAAGATAAAGCTACGTCATGAAAAAGGAGGGAGGGGTTTCCCCCAAAGATACATAAGGTATCTATGGATTCAAGGTCAATATGTCTATGCTACAATGTTGTCATAGAGCTCGTAGCTATCATCATTCCCCAAATACTCATAGAAATGGAAGAATGACACAAAGAGAGAAAAAAAAATCCTTTTGGGTCAACATGGAAGAGACCTAAATGTCTCAATTCCTTGCATCATCCCCAAAATGAAAACTCAAGAAAAATGAAAAAGATAAAATGTTTACAACATAGAGAGGAATGTAGATACACATAGCTCAGAATGCACAAAAAGAGAGAGATACATCAAACGAAACAACACGAGGGATCACATTACACACATGCAATCACCTAAAAGAACATGAAAAATAAACAAAGAAAAAGACTAGTAAGGAACATGCGATTCAACCTATAACAAGTCATTTGCATCCCAATCTCGGTCAGTATAAATGGAAGGCAAACAACTAGACAAAGGGACAACACATGCCAAAACTAGGACAAGAATAACTAAGCCCTTGCCCCCACTAAGTGTAGGACAAGGATGAGTTGAGATGATTGATGATATGCTACTCCTTGCAAAAAAGAAATGATTTGAGATGAGTGTAAAAAATGCAATAGTGATTATGCTATGATCCTACAACTACTACATGATAAGGAGCAACAACTAATGTTATTGATTATAATGTGTAGAAAAAGTATCAACTTGATGCCTATCTAATGAGATATTCCCACATGTAGTATTTATCAGTTCAAGATGCACCAAAGTTAAAGTTGTCTTAGAGGATTCCTTTGTAAGAGTTTTGGTATTGATTGAAGACTTGTTTGTTTCTTTCGAGGGATAATATCTAGGAGCATTAGTCATTTCTTGAGTGTTAGGCTCTATAGGGACATGGATACATTGTTCTCTAGCACCACATCATTTGCCACTATACCCAAGTTGTTTCATAAGTTCATAACCTCTTCCATAAATATTTTTCATTTCCTTCAGATTCAGTGGTTGTTCATAATCAACTTCATCAAATTTTGTCGTGTAGGTTGTTTTTTCTTCTAAAGTGGTTGAAGTGGATGTGTTATAATTTTGTATTGAAATTACTACTTTTTATTTTCCCTTTTTAGACTCTTTCATTATGATCTTGTATTTTCCCATGAATGTAGGTATGAAATCAAAGGAACTCAAAGCATTTTCCAATAGCTTTGTGACATATTCAATATGCTTTTATTTTTCTTTCTTGGTATGCAAACAACTTTTAGTTTCTGGGTCAACCTTGATTGTATGCACTTTGTTATATATATGATCAATGGTATTGTAACCCGGCTGCTGTGAAACACTATCATTATCAAGTTTCCTTTTAGGTGGTTCTAGGATAAGCATGGGTTCATTTTGAACTTGCAGTTGTTGTGAGTGTGGATAAATGATAAGTTCAAGCTTGGGATATTGCTTCAAGGGATATCTAATGTGTATAACATCAAAATTCTTGTCCTTATTTTAATCATCTCTTAGTGAAGGGGAGTCTAATGTCACTTCATCATCTTCATCTAATGAAGATGTTGATCATGATGTTAGTCGCACACCAACAATGTAGATAAATCCTCACAAACAAACTATGGGAACATATCTTTACTTGAAAGAATGAACTAGGACAACCTAAATCTTCAGGCTAACTCAGCTTAATCCCAAGGCTCATTTAAGTCAGGTCTTGACCATACTAGGTCTGCATCAAGGTTCATTGTGACAATTGTGTTAATCACAAGGGGTAAATGGTAATTTCTAGTTCTAAAAGGAATCATAAGTTTCAATGAAAAATATTCTCAGGTTGATTATCAAACAATTCCATGAAATTGACAAATATGCAATAATATTTCATGAATTCCAAACAAATTTGATATCACTTAAGTAGATTTAGCATCAATTAAGTAGATTTAGCTTTAATCACTCAACAATACAATGGAAACAAAAGATTTGCAATAAATTTCCATTCATTCATCTATTTTTTGGTACATTTTATGAAATTTAAACATCTAATCTAAAATAAAGCATCAAAAGTACTTGAAAACTAAAAGAGCTCCCAGGTATTATCCACGCATGCCCCAAGAATTAACCAAATCAAAGAAAACCACTCTATACTTCACCAAATTGCTTCACAACTAGGTATAGAATGGTGCGAACTTTTAAAGAAAGGGGGTTTAATTTGGACACTGGGTAGGTTTTGTATGCACCCTTAAATGACATAGCATACAATCTTGTCTAAATGAAAAAACAACTAGCTACAAAAGATAACAATTGATAGCTTTCAAATTAGCTTCCATATTGATCGGTTCTATGTGCATACAAGTTTTTAATCTAGAATGATTCATAAAATAGGAAAAAAGAAAAAAACTTAAAGAAGTTTTGGCTCTTTTGACATCCATGAATTTTTAACTTAACTTAAAATGAAACATCTTCCAGTCTTTTATAGGAACAAGACACAAGGAAGATAAGACAAATATATAAGAGGAAATACAAGGGATGAATCATGACAAGGCACGTGGAATATGACAACTGGCAAGAGAATTGCTAACGAAGTCAATAGATGTCAACCTTCCTTAGTATGCTAATATCCTTTGGACCTTTTATCTTCTTATTATTAGGGTTCCATCTTGGAATGAAACAAACCTTCCAAACAAAATGTAAGAACTTCCCATATATTTAGAATGATTAGGTGGACATTTTTTTCCTACATCTAGGTTTAGACTTGGATTGAACATTCCCAAGAATGAATCACCCTTGAAATGAGTACACTCTTTCACCACATGCTTAATACCAATGTTTTTGGTTTCTCGGTACTTGATGTTTCCTTGCAATGAACTTTGTTCCTGCATGAGCTTCCAAAGTGTACTACCAAACCTGGTAACACCATCAAATCTATTCAAAACCTTAGTTTTCCTGACCATCCATACCCGAATGTTGCATTACAATTTGCTTCTCCTACAAGTACAAATTCCACACATTAAATCCCTTTTAGAACATTCATAAAACTCTCATGAAAAAAAATCATTATTGATAAATCATCATGTTAAACCATCATAAATATCACGTTTTTAAAATATCATATTCTCACGTAATTATTTTATTCAAGTCAGGTTACCAGACCTTCGAACCTTCAGGAAATATTAAACATTTAACTTTAAACTTAACATTGTCACCCAGTACTCGCTACTTGATACCAACAAATTTTCTCAGACCTTGAATTTTACTGAAATTTCCATTTTATTGGACCTCTACTCCTGGACCGAAACATTATATCCAAAACCTTGCATTAACATTTTTACATCTCTGGCTTCTTGGTACCCAGTTCCCGGTACTCGGTACTCTTGAATCACAAAATACTTAGAAAAAATTGCTTTAACTTTTACCTTCTGGTGATCTCTTCCTCTAGCTAGCACCTGCCATAAGAAAAATATTATTTTTCACTTGGGTCCCGAAGCTTTATAGTCTTGGGGCATGCTGTCAGGCCACACAACAACTTGCAACCAATAAAACCAAATTTAAAAGAAATTTAGGATTAAATCACCCACTAAAAATCTTAACTTACACAAATACCTGGATTCCAACATAAAGATCTAGTAAAATTTCTCTGGAAAGCATACACATGTGCTTTGATTAATTCCAATTTTCATAACATGGTGAGAAAACTAGTTCATTGACATTGAACTGCATAATTTGGTAATCCTCCAAAGCCAACCATGGATAGAGCCTTGCTGCCAATCAAGCATCCATAACCCTGACATGTTATCTTTGTAATTCCCCCAACATAGCTCTACTACCAACCAGGCGTCCATAGCCTCGGTAGAGATATTTGGATAGCCTAAAGAGTTGATTTTTTCTCTTTTGATATTTCTTTGATACTCATTTATTTTAGATATTGCAATATAAGCTCATTTGCTTCAACTTACAGGAAATGAGGCCCACTATTAGGTTGGGAATTACAGTGGTAGCGAGGTTACCTTTTTATTTTTCATTCAATACAAAACCCTTCATCATTTCACCAATTCCCATAAACTTATTTAATTATTCCTTATAAGTGTGACTTTCCAGCTAAATTTTACCAACCTTATGCCAAATCCCAGCTAATTGCAATTTTCTATATGTTAAAAAATAATAAATATGCATAAGTTAAAATTTAGCAGTAAACAATTCAATCACCAAATTAAACCTAAATTTAGAACTACCGATTACCACCCTTACCACCCTTCCATCTTTAATTTTATGGCAACTGCTAAATACCTGGCTAGAAATTCTGATTTGATAGCGCTGCACCACATTAATGCATAAGAGTTGTCATCATGATTCTTAATTCCAACTGTAATACTATGTATTTAATTTGTATGCCTTAGCACACACTTATTATTTATTTTCAATTCCCAGATGCTAACATGTGCTACCTTTTTGGTTTGATTTCCCTTTTTTCTTTGCACACATGGACACCTTCATGATTAATATGGATCAATAAAATATAATTAAATGACCACCATTAATTTTGAAATCTTCAATTTGCTCAATTCGTGATCTTCATATGAGCAAACTTTGAAGCAAATTGCCACTAATTTTGTGAGAATTAATTTGATTTAATATTCTACTCTAGAGAAGCTTGTCCAATTGCCACCTCAATTTTCATTTTTCAAGACTTCAATCCAAGCAACTATGTTACACAACTCATTCATAATTTTCTATAAATTCAACACTTCTCTTTCAAAATTTTCACATTTTCTTCCTTTTCTTTCAATTATCATTTAGCTTTCCTGCTCTCCTTGTGCTTGCTTGCTTCTAGGCCATGGAAACTCCAATTTTCTTGACCTTTGTTCATTGCTAGAATGGCTTCATGGGTCGTGTTACTACTCAGCAGCTTGGAAAATTTTTCTTTATGTGGACTCCCAACTTTACTGCATCAAATCTACACCTAGTCCTTGAAGAAAATTTTGTTAAATCTAGAGCATACTATTGGCTAAATTCTGATTTGGCTTCATGATTCATAGCCGTGCTCTTGGATCTTGGACTCTCTATTGAATAAGTTTGAACAGCTACAAACATGATAGTGTGGCCTGATTTCTTGGGGAACTTGGACTACATCTTATTTGTTGTGCACCCGGTCGTTGAGATTCCCTTTGCAGATGACATCCCTCAATTTATGGAATGAGGAGAAATAGTTCCTCTTTGGCCCTTTCTGACTGACCTCCATACCCCTGACTTTGATGCTCACCGGGACAATGCCTACTTAGGATATTCTTCTCTCATGGATGAAGCATCCCATATTGACTAACTGGCTACCCTGTTCCTACAGCTCAACCCATCCCTTTTGCTTTTTTTTTGCACTTTTACAGTGAGAAAATTTTGTATTTCCATGTATTTATAAAATATACGCATATATGAAATGTTTTTCTTTTCTGTACTTAAGCATGTATTTACTATGCATGATTTTGTTTATTTTCATTTCACAGTGCAATGTTTCCAGAATATTTAGATTTACTCTCATGTGTGTGTTAAATTAAACAAAATTTGTTAATGTGGAGAACAAAATAAAAAACAAAACAAATCAAAACAAAACAAACCCTACGAAAGAAAACTAACCCTAATTAACTAAGAAAAACTACCCTAACCAACAATTAGCCCTAACTAAGAAATTTAATTTAATCTCTATCACTATTTCCATAGTATTCTTCGTATGAATTATAGGAGGTTTATCTTTGAATTCACTTGAATAGGCTTCAAATTTCCTACTGCAACAATTAATTATCTTAATTTTTTTACATTTAATAAACGTAAATTCAAAGTCGTACTTACCAATAAATTGGCTTATATGTATGGAAACGACCTCATTAAAGGTCAATTGCACACACCTTTGCAGATTCCTCCATACCCTACCTTCCTCCATCCCTGATTCATGGTTTTATTCTTCATTTTGTTCGGTTCCATGAATGGTTGTGTTCATTTCATGATTTTCTTCCCCTCCAAGAGTCTTCGAGTCTTTGGCCCTACCTTCACTTTTAACTTTGTTAGACGAAATAATAGTACAATTTACACTATCATCAAAGAGAGAGAAAGTAAAAACTTTATGTTTTGTGTCTTGCATGAGATCAAGAAAATTTCCCTTTTTAGCTTGTGAATCTTTAGTTTGTAGTGAAAAATACACGTCTCTCACTCTACTTTCTCACTTTTATACTTCATGATCATCTTCCAAGTGTGAGAGGAATGATGACTCACCACTTTAGTTTTCTCATTTTCGGTGCAATATTTCCAAGTCTCAACATTCTTGCATTTTTTCCTGCAAAACCTTAAGATTTTCTTCATAACAATTGCAATTAACAAATCATTGTGATTTAGTGATTAAGCTCTTTACATTTTTGGTTTCACTAGGGTTATGCACTTTATTAGAATTTGAAATTATTCTTATTAACGATTCCTTTCTTCTAGCAGTCAAAACCTCTTTTGTTAATGTAATCACTTTATGCATGGTCAAACATACCATAGTAACAAAAAATCACAATAGAGCTCACCATGGTCAGTTGTATCATGAATTCTGCACTCAGTGACCCTACCAAAGGTGAAAAAACTCAAAGGATGAAATCTTCGATTAAGAATTCCCTGGAGTTTCTCAACTTCCATGTTCTTACTACTAGCTTGCATAGACTACCATCTTACAAGCAAGTCTCAAACCCAGAACTAATACTAATTACAAACAAAATCAGAGGGAAAGATATGAGGCCCTCCTTCTAGCACTAGTTCATGTTGATCATGATGTTATTCACACACCAATAGTGCAGTTAAATCCTCACAATCATACTGTGGGAACCTATCTTTACTTGAAAGATTGAACCAGGACAACCTAAATATTTAGGCTAACTCAACTTAATACCAAGTCTTATTTAAGTCAAGTCTTGACCATACGAGGTTCACATCATGGTTCATTGTGACAATGGCAAATAGTAATTTCCAGTTTAAAAGGAATCATAAGGTTCAATGAAAGATATTCTCGGGTTTATTATCAGACAATTCCATGAAATCACAAATATGCAATAATATTTCATGAATTCAAAAAATTTGTTGTCACTTAAGTAGATTTAGCTTTAAGCACTCAACAATACAATGAAACAAAAGATTTGCAATAAATTTCCATTCATTCATCTATTCTTCAGTACATTTTCTAAAATTTAAACATCTAATCTAAAATAAAGCATCAAAAGTAAGTTTGAAAAGTAAAAGAGCTCCTAGGTATTATCCACGCATGCCCAAGAATTAACCAAATCAAAGCAAACTACTCTATAATTCACTAGATTGGTTCACAACTAGGCATAGAATGGTGTGAGATTTTAAAGAAGGGGGGTTTAATTTGGACACTGGGTAGGTTCTATATGCACCCTTAAATGACATAGCATACAGTCTTATCCAGCTGAACAAACAACCAACTACAAAAGATAACAGTCGATAGCTTTAAAATTAGCTTTGATATTGATTGGTTCTATGTGCATACAAGTTTTTAATCTAGAATGATTCAAAAAATAGGAAAATGGAATGAAACTTAAAGAAGTTTTGGCTCTTCCGACATCCATAAATTCTAAACTTAACTTAAAATGAAACATCTTCTAGTATTTTATAGGAACAAGACACAAGGAAGATATGAAAAATACATGAGAGGAAATCCAAGGGACGAATCATGACAAGGCACATGGAATCTAACAACTAGCAAGAGAATTGTTAATGAAGTTAATAGATGTCAACCTTCCTTAGCATGTTAATATCCTTTGGGTCTTTTATCTTCTTATTATCAGGGTTGCATCTTTGAACCAAACAAACCCGCCAAACAAAATGTAGGAACTTACAATATATTTAGAATGATTAGGTGGACATTTTTTCCCTACATCCAGGTTCATACTTAAATTGAACATTCCTAGGAATGAATCACCCCCGGAATGAGTACACTCTTTCACTACATCCTTAATAGCAAGGTTTCTAGTTTCTCGATACTCGGTGTTTCCTTGCAATGAACTTTGTTCCCGCATGAGCTTCTAAAGTGTACTTCCAAACCTGGTAACACCATTAGATCTGTTCACAACCTTATTTTTCCTAACCGTCCATACCTGAATGTTGCATTAGAATATTCTTCTCCTGCAAGTAAAAATTCCACACATTAAATCCATTTTAGAACATTCATAAAACTCTCATGAAAACAAAATCATTAATAATAAATCATCATGTTAAACCATCATAAATATCACACTTTTAAAATATCATATTCTCACATAATTATTCTATTCAAGTTGGGTTACCAGACCTTCGGACCTTCGGGAAACATTAAACATTTAACTTTAAACTTAACATTGTCACCCGATACCAACAAATTTTCTCGGACCTCAAATTTTAGCGGAACTTCCATTTTACCGGACCTCTGCTCCCAAATAGGAACATTAAATCCAAAGCCTTGCATTAACATTTTTACATCTTTGGCTTCCTGGTACCCGGTTCCCGGTACTTAGTACTCTTGAATCAAGAAATACTTAGAAAAAAATCCTTTAACTCTTACCTTCTGATGATCTCTTCCTCTAGCCAACTCCCACCACAAGCATTGGTTTTCACTTGGATCCCCAAGCTTTATAGTCTGGGGGCATGTTGTGAGACCACACAATAGAAGCCACATCACTATTTTTTGAAAGACATGTGTCAATGTTATCTTGAACCATGTTATATTCCCTAGTAGGAGAGTTTTTAGGAGAGATACAAATGATATGTTCATGACATTCAATGGTTGGTTATTCTAAAATAACTTCATCACAAGTAGGGGACTCATCAATGGTTGGGTTTTCTTGTTTATCAATGATGGCATTCTCTTGTTCAATTATGTTTTTGCTAAGGGAAAAGAGACAAATAGGATTCTAATGACTCTCATCTATTATATTTTCTAACACCAAAACATCTTCTTCACCAATGGTAGAGATATTAGGAGAAGGCCAAATTTGATTATTGTCCATGATTTCATCCTTTTCCTCTAAGGTCTCATTCTCTTGTGCCATAATATCTACCCTAGTAGGAGAGCTATCACATTCTATGATTATATTTTGTAAAGTAACTTCATCAAAAATAGGGGAGGCATCAAGGGAAGGATAACTATGATTTACATGCTTACCAATGATTGGATCCTCTTGTTCAAATAGTCCTTTCCAAATGCTAGGGATGTTAGGAAGGAGAGAAATAATGCTATAACTCTCAATCATTGGATCTCTTAACACCAACATATCCTCTTCACAAATGTGATTTTCATGATTATCCACGATTACATACTCTTTCACTAAAGCCTTATCATAATTAGGGGAGGTGTTAAGAAATGTTTCAATGATCTCATCTTCTTGTTTCCTAATATATTCCCAAGGGGGAGGAGGAGAGGGACAAAAAGAACTTTCATGATTCTCAATAATTGTGTTCTCTTTCACCAAGATACCTTCGTCACTAATAGAAGAGGTATTGGGAGAAGAACAATTGTGATTTCCATGGTTGTTTACGCTTGCATCCTCTTGTGTTATGTAATTCTTACAAATCTAGTAGATTCTAGGAGGGTAGCCAACATGCTTGTCAAATGTTTTATTTTGTTTTCCTAGATTATGCTCATGAGTAGGGAAAATAGAATAATACAAGTCATGCGATACTCTATAAACATTGAATGCTTGAAAAGAAAACATGCTAACATGGAAAAGTAAACTATCTAAGTTATGAAATGCTTCTAAAATGTCAACAATTTTCTAACAGATCTAATGATTTTCACTATTGAAATGATTTTTGAAATGTTTTAAAAATGACTACATTAAATGGATGATTTGACCTATATGCATAAAAAAAAAAATCTTGAAACTTTCCAGACTTATATGATAGGTTACTAGCTAGCCTAGGAAGCATAGAAAAGCACTAAAAAGCTCAAAAAAGTTGGTTTTTGTAGGCCTCTAGGGACTCATTCGCCTAGGGGTGAATGGGTCCTAGTATGCTTTTCTGGGAAACTCTAAATTTGATATTGAAACTTAGGAATTGTGAAAACTTGTTGCCCATGTATCCCTAACAAGGACTCATGCACCCTAGGGAAAATGGGTTCTAGAAAAGGATTTTTTTAAATTGAAAAGTGGAATTTCTAAATGATTATATTGTTTTATGTTTCAGATCTCAAATTGTAGCAGCTTATGTGATAGAAATTTCCAAAATTTAATGTTAAAATGCAAGTGCAATGATGAATTATATAATACTTTGTGAAATACAATTTTGATCCAATTTTTGAATATGAATGATGAAAGGTACACTAATATGCAAACATTATGCAAAATCAGTCTAACATTATGCAATTTTTGTTGAATTTTTAGATTTAAAATGAATGCAAAATGCAAGTTTATGTACACCCAAAATGCAATGCAAACTAATGTGGTGAAACCATGGTAGGAGGGTCCTCCAAGAGACCAATCCAGACCATGTAGCAAGATTAACACAATAGAAGCAACACAAAAATTGGAGGAAAA
>VDFB02387141.1:0-11698 GCA_007258455.2 Sequoia sempervirens
TATCTTAAACCCTAATCCCTATAGCCTATACACTTAACCCTATACCCTCAACCCTAAAAATTGTGCCTCAACCCTCAACCCTATACCTTAAACCCTAAACCCTACACCCTCAATCCTCATCCCTATACCCTAAAGCCTCAACCTAATACCTTAAACCCTATACTTTAGAGCTTCAAGTTGACCATTTTGGTGTATAAATTTGACACACTTTTTAAAGTCACTTTGGGACCCTCCTAATGGTGAATACTCTCTCTAAGGAAATGGATGCCACAATAAATGCATACAAACATACATAAATTCATTCATATGTACATACAGACAATAATACATACAAACATACGTATACATACATTCAATTATACAAAAATACATACATACATACATACAAGCATATATACCATACACACAAGCATATATACCATACATACATACATACAAGAATATATACCATATATACAAGAATATATACATATATACAATCATATATACCATACATACATGCATACAAGCATATATATGTAGTTATTATAGGTGATACCATCCCCAAGTCATTTCACATTACCTTCCCATGCACAAAAAACATAGCAAAATATGAAGCCCTTCTCATGGGACTTTGTATGGCCATTAAATGGAAAATCAGAGACCTGCAAGTATATGGTGATTCCCAGCTGATAATTCAACAAGTGAATGATGACTATGACACCAAAGATGAGAAGCCCACACCATACAAGTGGATGGACAACAGTTTTAGATGGTACTTTGATAGTATCATATTCTATCAAGTCCCTCACATCTAGAATAAGACAACAAACACCATGGCAACCATTGGGTCTCACTTGGATATTCCCAACAATGTGCCTCAATTTGAGTTTCTAGTAGAGTATCTATTGATCCCTACGTTTGACATCCCTAAATCTGAGATGGTGTTTGAATTGGTTGGTCCCAATTCCTGTGGTATAAAGATATTTATAATTACTTACATGACCATTTCATTTCCCCTAACCTATCTGGAAACCAATGTAAAACCTTCATCCATAAGGCCTCCAAATATGCTATCATCAATGATACCTTTATAGATGAGCCATTGACAATACCCTCTTGTGATGTCTTGATACAAATGAAGTACAAATGACTTTGCGTGAGGTACACAAAGGTATATGCAGAGCTCATTCTAGTGGTCCAACCCTAGCTAAGAATATTATGAGGGAAGGATACTACTGGTCTATAATGGAATGAGACTCATACTTCTTTTTCAAGAAATGTTAGCAATGTCAAATTCATGGGGACCTAATACACGTGCTAGCACAAGAGTTGCATCCAATAACATTGTTGTCAAGCCCAGTTGCACACGAATGCTTGAATGTTGAAAGTGAATATGTCTGTTGAAACATTGGAACTAATTCTAGGTTGTGGTTATCCTATAAGGAATTAGACCTCCAGATTCTAGGCTAGTCCCTATTTGATTTTCTGGTTAATAACTGAGTGATTTGCTGGAAAAGGGAGAAAGACTAAATCTAAATTCTGAACTATGAAACTTAACTATGGTGATGCACCAAATAATTCAATATGCAGACTTAACTCGCGAGAATGATGATTCTTGACTATTTTCATTAGCACAACTAGATCTAAAAGCTTAAGCTTTTGAATGTTTTAAACAGAGGCTTTTAAAGAAACAATCATAGAAGGAAAATATGATTCTCACAACTAGACTGCTCGATTATTGATTAGCACAATGTTTAACTAGTGGATTTAAACTTAGATGCATAAATTTTTTTATTAAGGAGACAAAAATATTTAAAGGTTTCATAAACTATAAACACAATAATCACTTCGATCAATCCTACATGACAATGATTCTTGAAAACTTGAAGGAAAATTCTAAAAAAGATGGTAATGAAAGGAGTCTTTCTACAAAAACACACTAATTGACCGGTAAACCTGCTACTGTATTAATCTGAAAAATAATGCTGAGTTACAAAATAATTCACTTTTGCAGAGTGCAAAGGAGAAAAATAAGAACCGGAATGAAAAAGATAAATTTTTTCAATATATACAATAAGAATGAACGCACTTCAAAGTGCATGAATAAGCAACTAAAAGTCAATTTCAGTGAGAAAGTGACAATTCCAAAGTGAAATCTGAGCAGAAGCAAAAATCCCTAAAAATGAGGTTCAAACTCATGCAGAAATAAGTGAACTCAGTCTCGAACTTGCAGTCATAAAGCATGCAACTGATCTGCAACTCAAACTGAACTGGAAATCCCTGAAAAGGTGGGCTAAATCATGCAAAACTATCTCGTTCTTGTCAATCCGCCCATGCACATTGGAACTCCATCTTCATGTGAAAGTCTTTAGTTGAGTCTGATTTGCAACTGAAGTAAAATTGTGATTCAACTTTACATAATATCCTTATTTGCATTTTAAGATGATGAATTAATTAAATGATTTATAATGCATCATTTAATTAATTCATTTACATGGAATAATGCAAATCAGTTTAAAAACAAAGCTAATCTCATACCTAGCATATATTTGAAAATATGTGTTCCTCATTACAACCGACCACACTTGGCATAAATTTGTCAATAATTTAAAACCCTGCCATAATATTTTAGCACAAAGCTTCATTATTGATAAGGCCGACCACTTTTACTAGGCTCATTGACTTAAAAGTCATGGCCACGGGGACAATAAAGAACATAATGATTATTAAAAATCATTAACAAAAATATCAAAAATGAATTAGGGCGAATGAACAAAAGCAAACATCAAACCCTAAATCATTATCACTCTTTTGACTTGATGAAACTTCTTGAAGAAGCCGTCCGCCACTACTGAGTAGGGTTTGAACTTGAAATTCCCCATGAACTGGCTCGAGACTGCACCTTTTGGAAATTTTCTGAGCTGAAACTTGTGATTTTCACATGGTAAGTTCATTCTTTACCAATTGAGGTATCTTAACTCCATTACATAAAATTTATGAGGCTTTAAAAGCCACGGCTGAGTTCACTATCTGATATATTCTTTGTCATTTTTGTTCTGGGCTCCATGAGAACTCTTGAAAGCACGACTTGCACTGGTAAATTGATGCTATGAAAGGATTTCTGGAAAACATTGTTCATGGCGGCTTTGGTAAGTCTATTTTCTCCTCCTTATGAATCTTTTCAGCCTCTTTCAGGTCACCATAATGGATTTGAGCTTTTATTTCTGAGTTAGAATTACTCTTTGTTGTAAGCGACCTCTTGGCTTATTATTTCTGTTGCTGTTCATTTATTGGCCATCACTGTGAATTGTCTTCATCTGGGTACTTGATTTCGAACAAAACGGAAATATTTTTTGTAATTTCCTCTATGCATAATCTTTGAGCAAAAGGCTGAAGCTTCTATGGTGGCCTGAAACTTCAATTTATGAAAAATCCTTTATTTTATATGATCACAGCTACTAGACATCTCCACATTTTGTTCCCAAACTGTATACATTGAGGCCGTGGCTTTAATTAGAGCTTCTGGGTATTCACCATTTATCTGTTCTTTGTATCTTCTTGGCTTCTATGCAAAAATTCTCACATGGGTAACTTTAAATTTGTATTTTCTTCGCCACAAACACATTTTTGAGCAAAAAACATGGTATAAAAGCTGAAAACAGTTACAAATTCATATGATGTTGCTTGAAACCCTTTCTGATATATTGAAACTACTGGTATGAGATTACTAATCTATTCATTGACTCACTCCATGATTGATCCCATCTGGAAATGCTATTATTATTGTAGATACATCATTTATTCTTGAGAGCACACCTATTACTGTAATACTGTTATTGATGCTCTTCATTACACTGTCACATTGTATTGTTGTTTTTCAAGAATTTAATTACTGTTGTACCAAATACATTGGAATTTAATTGTTGTTGTACTGTTATATTGAATTATAATTCCCTTTCAGCAAGCAATGATAAGGATTCTTTCATTTTTTTTCCTTTTAATCTTCTCTTGAAGGAAACTTGTTGCTTTTCGCTCTATGAGTATAGAAGCAGCATCAAAGGAAAGAAAGTCCTTTTCTCTATACAAAACAATGAATTCATTATTTATTGAAAGAAAAATTCCACCTATAAGCCCCATAATTTCTTCCACCATTTTCCACAAATATTGCTTTGAACTCCACACTTCCTTTGTAATCTTTGCAATTTCACTTCATTCCCATAGTTCAAAATGATAGCGGCCAATTACATTAAGGCTGATGAACCTTGGGCTTTAATGAAGCTTCATTAATAACAAATGACTATTCAATTATGTTCTTGGAAGACCGCGAGGTTACGTGTTTTGTCTTTGTGTTCTCTTTATCCCACTCATTTGACAAAATCTTTTCTTTCAAATCGTACAAACTTTGTACATGCTACTCTATATCACTCTATTATATCCTTGATATACCTGTAGCATATCTTTGACATTTTTGTTTCTGTAGCAATATGATGAAAAATTGTATTTGTTCCTCAAGTACTGCTGCATTTGTTTTTGTCATTGTTGTCGACTGTGAATATTGATGTTGTATCAATACAAAGCATGATTGTCCCACATTTGCATGAGATGAACAATTGTCTCATATAATGATAGACTATACTCGTATTTAAATCGCTCTCATAGTTGTTGTGGACAAACTGTAGAATCTCACTTTTCTTTGGTTTTGAGGCCATCTTACCTATTGAGGTTGATTTTACTTCCCTAAGAATCTCCATGTAAGGGTGTATCGATGATGAAGAATACCATGTATCAAGGCTACATGAGTTGGAGATACTTGATGAATGGAGACAGAATGCATTGGTCCATCTACAAGCATATCATAATCATCTTCATCATAGTTATAACAAGAAAGTTTTGAATAGACACTTTGACAATGGCAACCTAGTACTAATGGAGAATCTAAAGAATCAAGCAGAAAGAGAAAAACTAGGAAAATTGGAGCCGAATTGGTTGGGCCCCTATATTGTCATAGCAGTCTTTGGATCAGGAGCATACCATCTATCAACTCCTAAAGGGGAACCCTTGTCAAAACCAATCAACAGTGTAAACCTATGCAAGTTCTACACCTAGCTTCAGAGACCTCTTGCCATAATAAAAAAAATACAAAAAAAGTATAAAAATATAAAATAATTGTTGCCTTGATGAAAACCTGGCAAACAAGCGTCTTAGTAACACCCAAAAAATAAAAAAAAATCATGAAAATAGTAAAGAGAAAATAATCCATCCAATAGTGAAAACCACTTTGGTGGCACTTTGTATAAGTATCATGGTGAAAACCTAGCAAATAGGTGCTATGTGTAGTCAATATTCTCTCCTTCATCTATCGTCATTCTATCTAGCTTTCCACTTCACCCATAATGCATACATACTTTGTCTTTTCCTTATCATCCATAATAATGCATGCTTCTCCTTTCCATAAGTTGGAACGATTGACATTATGCATCTTTCATACCCTCTCTTCATACATTGGAATTCATCCATCCCACCCCTAATAAATTGGTTTTATACCAAAATGGGGGCAAATACTAGACCTATGTCTTCACTAGATCCTATGCGTGTTGTTGGAGGTCATTATATAGAAAAAGACAAAAAAAAAAAAATGTCAAAAAAAAATCCAAAACACTTAAAAAATCATAAAATGACAAAAATACAAAAAAATCATAAAACCTCAAAATCCAAAAAAAAAAAAACATGTCAGAAAACACAAAAAACATCCAAATAACATACAAAAATCCCAAAAACAGAGTCACAATCGATCATATTAGTCCACATTTTGTCAAACTATGAACGTTGCCTCTACAACTTAACGTAGGCAAGGTCATTTGTCGAATTGCCACAAGGAATTAGGTCAGTCCTTTTAGGTTTGTCAAATAAATTCAAATCATGATGTGATCCTTTATTAGTAGAACAAAGTCAATTCATGTCAAACTATGAGGTCTCTACGTGTATAATGTAAGCAATGCCATCAATTGATGATCCCCCAAGGCCACCTAGGTCAGTCCTTTAGGCTTTGTCATATCAGTCATAATAAATTAGACATAGTCAACTCTAACACAAACTGTCATCAAATTCTCAAAAAGTCATGAAACAACAAGGAAAACTAGTCAACAACTCTTCAAGTCCAATCAAGAATGATGATGCAGGATGAGATGCATTTCTTTTGTATTGTTTATGTGGCATACGATGATTACGTAGGATGTATGTATGATGATGGTTTGTGGATGCAGGATGAATGTATTTATATAAAAAAAAATATTTTCATGATACTGGGTTGGAAATGTTAGCATGGAAAGAAGATAGAAGAAATAAGATGAATATTGATTAACCATTACATTTTAGATTGATTCAGAAGTCCAACAAGCCTATGATTATTCAAGACTTTATTAGATATGTGATGAGATAGAGTAGATGATACTTCTTGCTTCTTAGATTAGGATAAATTCATCATATCATTCCTTATTTTTGGTATAGAAAATAGACATGATGCATCAAGGTATTGAAAACTAGGATGGTGGTGTATCTAATGTAATGGACTTTGACTCTACAAATAGATAGGATTATCCTTGTTCATACCTAAAATACAAAAACCTTGTTTGATCATGTGAAAGAATAATCCATCAAAGTAATAAGACTAACACACAAAAGGTATGTGGATAGGAATAGGAGCGAGGGTGGGGATTCAAATTCTGCAGATGGAGGAGATAGAGAATCTGATGAAGATGCAGATTTTATCTAGTTTTTGGTGGTTCCTCCTTATTTTCAGGCACTGGTAAATCTTATCTTGGCTACATTTGGGGAGTTGGTTGTGGAATATGTGAGGCTTCTTGCTCTATTGTGTTTTCCTAGTGATATCAGAGTGGTCACCTTGCCTGGTTTGTTGGGAGTTGTGGACTACTTTGGTTTGGTTCAACTTTTTCTTCCTCTTGAGGCACTCTCCCCTGGTGTTACGTGTGTCTAGGGATGCTTGGTATGTGGCCATGGTCTTCTAGAGTTGGCTGGAGTTCCTCTTTGGTTCTTGTTTGAGCTTTGTTGGCTACCTTTGGTGGTGTGTTGGATCTTCCTTTCATTGGAGGGGTTCTTGTTTTGTGGCTTGTGGGACCTTCATTTTGGCCTTTCTACTAGATTTTGGCACCTTGTTGTAGTTGTTCTGGTGGCTCTTGGGGAGGGGTTTCCCTCTTGTGGTGGGGTTCTTTGGTCTCCTATCATTGTGTTTGGGTTTTTCTCATTGTTGCCATGTTCTTTCTAGCATTGTGTCTTTTGGTCCTCCTTGCTAAGGTCTTTGTTGCTCCTCTTGATCCCTGTGTGGCTTGTGAAGATTTTTCTATTTTTGGGGTCTAGGTCCATAGTTCTAAAGTTTTACTTCTACTTTTTGAAGCCTTCTTGTTTCTCTTTTTTCTTGGCTTTGGGCCTTTTCTTGATGGTAAGGTTTTTTTTGTGTCATGGTGGGGTTACAATTTTTTTACTATGGAAGGTGGTTGTTTTTGGGTTGTTGGATGAGCTATCCCAAATGTCTATTCTTAAGCCTCAAGTGGATGATTTATTTATTCTATTGGCTAGGTTTTTATTTACATCTTGTGTCAAGTACCAAGAGCCTATGGTACCACAAGATGTAATGCCAATCCTTTCTACTATCACTATCTTTTTCCATGTCTTACAGGTAGTGTCTTCTTTTGAGGTGGAGATTTCTCCTATTGAGGAGGATCTTGTTCCTATGGAGATGGAGATGGAAGCTATAGAGGTGGTGAAAAGATATTTTGTCTCTTTTGAGCTCTTATTGAGGTGGAGCTTGTGTGAGCTGGAGCATAGTGGCTTTGATAGGAAGGGTTCTCATTTTATCCTCTCCTATTGAGGTGGAGCTTGAGATGGAGGATTGGGTGGGATGGTGCTACAAGATGGTTGATGCTTCTAAGTGTTTAGCTATGTTCTCTAAATATATTTTTCCTTGTTGGTCTCTTATTAAGGTAGGGAGTCTAGGAGAAATGATTGTTCTTGAAGGGTGCTTTGGCTGCCCTTGTTTTAGCTTAATGTGGTGTAGTTGGTTTACTGTGGAGTGGTTGTGGTAGGTTGTGTTTAGTGCCTCACTAACTCAGGTGGTTTCTTTAAGATTATTGGGTTTAAGGTCCATGTGAATTCCTGGCTATAAAAGGGTTTTCAGCCCCTTCAAAGCTAATTCTTTGCAATTTGTTTTGTCTTGTTTATCTTTTGGTAGACTACTAATGTTGGGTTGCCGCTTATATGTGTTCCTATCTATTTGCAACTTTTGTTTATTTGTATGGTATTTTTGGTCCCCTCAAAACCTATTTGTAAGGGGTTTCTGGTCCCCACAAAACTTGTTTAATGCTAAACCAAAACACACAAAAGGTATGAAGAACTTGATATGCCCTAGCCCTCATTTTACTTGAGACTACCCCACACATGCAAGGCAAGTATTCTCTGAGGTCATATTACAAGAATATAAAGCACAAAAAATTAAAGCAATGATCAATGCATCATTCTTTTCTCTCTAAATCACTTTGATGGACATCATCAAGAGGTCATCAAAATGGACCAATAAGATGAATCATAAGAAAAGATCCAAATGAACAAACAAACAATGTTATCCATATCTCCTACCAAAGTAATGTAACTAAGGTGATTTGAAATGATGATTTCCATTGTAGGAAAGATGTATCCATAGGACATGTTATTATATATTTAACTAAAACTAACTATTTGATAGGTTGTTGATACAAATATTAACCAAAATTCTTACTTACGATCAAGACTTAAGATTTCCACTAGTAAAATTTGGCAAATAAATGACTACGTGACTAAAACTTTTAGTCACAACAACTAAAAATGTCTAAATTCTGCTAATTTCTTACAACTCAGCTATAAATGAGTAAATAAATGACTAATTTGGTTGTTGACTAAAAATTATGTAGTCACACAAATAAAAATGACTAAATATTTAGTCATTTATTTAGTCACAATCCATTTGAATAAATCATTTAAGGAATCAAGAATATAGCCAGCCAAATACTCCAAAACTTTAATAAACATACTCTAAAACTTTCGTCGAAATCTTATTTTCAAGCATAGCTTGCCATAATGGAGGTTTCATTTTAATAAACATACTTTAAAACCTTCGTTGAAACCTTATTTTCAGGCGTAGCCCGCCAAAATGGAGAATTTTTTTAGTAAAGCATGACAGAGAATGGTAAGGAGATGTGTGTGAAAGGAGGCATAGGATTCATTTCTACTTATCTCATTCCTTCTATGCTCAAAAAGGGTTACATTTTTCTTGCTATTTTTTGTAATCTAGGTATTTAATCGACATATATTTGCATAATCTCAAATTCCTTCATATGCTTTTGAAGTATCAATGTATCATATATAGGGTTTAGAATGATTTCTTTTAATTTAAAAAAATAAATCAGATGCTTTTGAAGTATCAATGTATCTTATATAGGGTTTAGAATGATTTAATTTTATTTTAAAAAATAAATAAATGATGTATTTTCCTATGATTAGATAATGTGGAAATCCCCTAAATCTACCCTAGCACACTATCCTCTTTGGCACTGTATTCAATCTCTTCTAAGAACGTTTTCTTAAGCTAGACTGCATAGTATGCATATAAAGCAAGTCCTTCATACCTGCCATTGTTCTAAACCACCACTCATTGCCTTGCTTGAAATATTGCCTCCATAAGCACAATAGCATGTTTTAAAATCAGGGTTGTTGATGATTGGCCATTAAGGTCACTACTTTCATCAAGATACAATGAGATTTCAAACTGAAGGAATTATGCAAGATAATATTTTGAGTTGTTTATTGTGTATGATTTGATTTTATTGCACATTTAATGCTTTGCTAGCTGCCTTTAAGACTAGATATTGCACCCTCAACTGTAATCTCAAACAGGTCACTAATTGTCACTTGAAGATTCCTTTCATGAGCATCCTTCTATAAAATCAAACTATGCCCTATAGACTTCCTACTTACTACAGGGGACTTATTGTTTCATGGTATTATGGGTCTTAAGATCCTTCAACCTTATTGTCACTACTTCACATTCCACAAGGTATTATTCACTATTATCCCATCTTTGATAAGTCTCAAAACATTGCTTAGGTATGGAATCCGCTACCTCCATTATACAATGGCTATGAAGAAACATTGAACCTATGATTACCACTATTACTTCATTTGGACAATCATTCCCTGATTGCATTTGCCTTGTTTAACACTGCTAAAAGCATTTTAAAAACCCTTAAGGTCAACAAGGGGGTAAGGAAACTCACTGTTAAAATCTCCACTTTACTATGCAAGGTTTGAGCTTATTATCTTGTCACTGCTCAACCTCTTTTTGACTTTCACACCTCAAGTGACTATCATTCTTCTTACCATAGATTACATTTATAAATGTCATTAAGCTACATAGTGTTCTTGTTATTGGTTACAATCTTTAGATTGCAATATTTTGTTATTGGCTACAATGTCTCAACCTTTCTAGTATTGCAACCTCACTAATTTGCTAGATTTATGGTTTATGTTTCTACAAAGGCATATATTTTGTACCCTAGTTGATGTAGGAGCATCCTTGGTTCTTGGCAATCTCGCATCAACCAAAAATATCTTCATTTCAATTTGTTCTTGTTTTAGTTCTTATTTTGTTCAAGTTGGCAGATTCAGTGTATCATCATATTTACTCACCAGACCCTATGGATCTATGTTTACATCATGGACATGTTCATTTTCCTTATTCCAAGATTTGAGCATGATTGGATCTTTTTCCAGAAATTTATCACTTCTAGATTTACTAGCAATTTCTTGAACTAACACCAGAATAATTTTTCTAACGGCTAGTTTGATCACTTATGGATCTTTCTTGTAACTTGCGGATCTCATTGATGTGATTCAAATTGTTTCATGGATTTTTCTTGACCTTAATTATAGTTCCACACTTCATCCTATGCATTCACCAAGGAGTAATTCAAATTTGAGGCTAACCTATTCATGCACACGTTACATTTTCCTTCATCAGAGATTGTAATGATCTTTGGCCAACGTGGATGATTTTGGATCTCAAGATGTGATATAAATCATCATAACTAATCATTAGAAGGTATTCAAGTTATAATATAGGATCTAATATGTAATATTTTCACTCGCATTGAGGAGCATATAGGAAGATGGTATTTTGAGCAAGTTGTATCAGGCCTGTGAGCCCAATCTGTAAGCCTGAATGTTGTCAATTGTTTGTAATTAAAATTTTTTATAATAAGAAAGTTAGAATCTTCATTTTCCTCTAATTTTCGTGTTTCTTTTGTTGTGTGACTCTTGTTGCACAATCTGGATTGTTCTCTTTCAGAACCCTCCTATCATGGCTACACCAGATTGGTATCAAAGCGAGGTTCATTCCATGAGAGATCGTCAAAGTTTGCAAAGTCCTGTTGAAGATTTGTTGTGGGGTGGCGGACTAAGGATCTAACTTGTAGCTATAGAGTACTTGTGCAAATATGGCAGGAAGAAGAAATGTTAGAGGAAATGGAGCACATGGAAATGCAAACCCAGCTTTAATGGATATGTTGAGAGGAATTGTTGCTAGGTTAAATGTAGTCAAAATGGCCCAAGGGAGAGGTTGACCAATTGATGATGTGAATGATGAAGAGGTAGAAGTACAAGAAGAAAGAAA
>VDFB02387142.1:0-11053 GCA_007258455.2 Sequoia sempervirens
AAAATTGTTCAAAAATTCTAATGGTTCAATTCAACATTTCTAATAAACAAATCTAAACATTCTAACGATTCGATCTTAACCATAATAAACTTAAAACTTCGAAATGGAATTGTAAATAGAAGTGATTATCCGATCTTAACATTTACCAAGATAGAAGACGATTTTAACGATTGATCAATTCAAAATCAGTTTCTACTACATATTTAATGAATCAGAAAATAACAACACTTAACAAAAATACCATAAGATCGTTCCAAAGGTTGAGCGGGCCTTGCTCTTCCTTAGATAAGATCTTTCAACACAATAAATTAATTAACTTCTTGCTTCCTTTCTCATTGATCAAAAGTAGAACACAGAGCAAAGTATTGCGTGTGATTACAAAAAAATCTAATTGCAAATTATCTAACTCCTAACTAAGACCGAAATGTGGATATTTATAAAATATCCTTATTAGCTTCTAACATGGCGTTAACTGCCAAAACTTAAGGCGACCATCTATAGATTAAAAAATGAAACTAAAAATAGAACTGAAGTTGACTATGGAGGACTATGCCAGAACTACGCCAGATTGGTGCTGGAAGTAAAAGTTACTCAACCGACTATGAAGAAGTTGATTCAGATTTTGAGTGACTCATCATCCAGTAGGGCCTATCTATGGCATAGTCATTCTTTAGGATTAGATAGAGAGTTTAACCATCTCATCAATCTTTAAGATACCCTGTTAAAAATCCTTATGGAAAGGACAACAATCATGGAAATAAAGATTAATGCAGCATAATCATCTCATCCAAAGTCATCATAAAGCAACACATTTAACATAAGCTATTACTTCCAAAATATCTGCTAATTTAGTTAAACATAAAGTAAAATAAGCAAATATGTTAATCTATTGTGTACCACCAGTTATGTCAATTAACAATAAAAACAAGTCTTTTTAAACATAAAAAGCCTTAAACGAAAGTATTTTAATCTCCCATCAGAATCTCTCCTTTAAAAATTTGCATAGTTGGTTGGCACAGTTCCCCCATATTTTTTTTTATTTTTTGTAATATTGAAGTAGGGGCCCGGGGGTGGTAGCCACCGACGGGGTCAAGGGGGCAAAGCCCCTTTGTGGGGGTTGAGGGGGAAATGCCGCCTCGTGGGGTTCGGGGACAATGACCCCAACATGCTCCTCTCGCAATACAGGTAGGGTCGAGGGGCAGAGCCCCTCGCCACCAAGCATAAATTCACTATCGAAAATGCATTGGAGTACACACAGATTAAGTATTTTTTAAAATTATCACTTTAAAATTAAGACTAAATGAAAAGTGAATTTTTTACCATTGATTAGCTTTTTAATCAAATGGCTGCAAGTTGAGTCCGGGACCTAATACACACGTGCTTTTTAAAAGGCTTGTTGAGGCCCAGAATTTGTTTTGGTCCACACAATTAGGTTTAATCATGTGGACCAAAACAAATTCTGGGCCTCAACAAGCCTTTTAAAAGGCATGTGCGTATTAGGTCATGGAATCAACTTGCTTCCATGTGATTAAAAATATAATCAATGATTCGATGACAATAAATAAAAGCCTTATTCAAGGTTAAAATATCCCTAAAATTAAATGGCAATTTATTATTGTGGTGATATTGCCCCAAAATTAATGGTAGTAATATAATATTATTGGCGAATATAATTAATATTTGTAATTATAGTATAAACTACTAGCGAATCGGTTCCAATGATGCATTGTTTAAAAAATAATACATAGGTGAATTAATCAAGAAAAAATATTTTTTTGTAAAAACCTGGGAATTCAACATCCTTTTTAGCTTGTGCTATTCGCCATTTCTAGAGGTCCTGATTTAATTTATTTGCTAATTGGCAAAGATTCGCCACTAAAGTTTTCCCTAGTGATGCAGTGATTTATGGATGCATTTCTTTTACAGTATCTTTTCTATGCACTTTTTATGATGATGTATGGATGGTGCAAATGTTATGATATGCAAATGGTTTAAAATGCTTAGACTAATAGATCTATATTATGCATTGATGGATGATGATGAATTTATGAGATGCAATGACATATTTTTTTATTTTTCAATATCTTTCTTATGTATAATGCATATATGGATGACATGATGATGCACATGATATGATGTGATGATGCTTTTATAATGATGCCTATGTGATGATGTATTCAATTATGATGCCTTTGTGATGACATGTTATGTTGCACATGGTATGATAATGCTTATATGATGATGCAAATGGATGATATGATGTATATGTGATATAAATGCTTATATGATGATGCAAATGGATGATATGATCTAAATGTGATGTAAATGCTTATATGATGATGCAAATGGATGATATGATGTATATGTGATGTTTATATGATTATGTAATGGATGTAAATGTATGGTTTATGAGATTCTTAGAATAACCAATCTATATTATGCAATGATGAAATCCAATGCACGTGAGATGATCAATGTTTCTTATATGATATGGTATGATATGCATTATGTTGATGGTTTTGTGGATACAGGATGGATGCAATAGCGATGATTTTGATTAACTGTCATGGTACCATGTTAGCATGGAGAGAAGGAAGAAGAAATAAGATAATCCAACAAGTTAACTTTATTAGAGATGATGATGATGATGATGATTTTCTTACTAGGGATTGGGACCTTAAAAGGGACATTTACCTTATGTTTGATAATACACATAGGCTTGATGCATAAAGGTATAAAGAACCAGGATGGCGTTGCACCCAGTGTGATGGACTTTGACTTGAAAATTAGATAGGAGTACTCTTGTTCACACCTGACATACGAAACCTCATTCAAAATGTAGTTCGGATATTCCAAATATCTCAGACCAAAACATAGAAAGGAAAGCCTTCTTATGTGGTCAGCAAGACACCTAAAACATCCTCCATACAAAACAAACAAAGCACGCATGACCAAAGTTATATTACAAGAATATCTAACAAGCATAGTAGATAAAAAGATAAAGATCATTGCCCCATTCATTTCTCTCTAAATCCCTTTGCTTGGACATCATTGAGAGGTCATCGAAATGAGCACAATAAGATAAGCCAAAAGACAAAGATAAAGTAAACAAACAAGCTAATGTTCTTCAATACCACTAGCCAAGACTAAACTACGGTGATGCCTAATGTTGATGTCCATTGTAGGAAGGATGCATCCTAGGACATGATGTTATTAGATTATTGATTTGGGATTGATTGGATGATAGGCTATTAATACAAAGAGTTGACTAACTTGTTTACTTACTGACCTAGACTTGAGATTTTGGCGTTTGAGTTTTCACTTTTAATCGACTAGACTTGTTTTTTACTGTTTCACCAAAGGTTGAGGATGACGATGATTTATTATGAGTGATGTTTATTTTGGGTGATTGGGAAATGGGATGGGTGGATTTTTTCAAATATTTTGATATTTTTTATGTTTTGAAATGTTTTGAGGCTGTTTTTGGTATTTTCAAGATGTTTTGCAAATGTTTTGATTTTCAAATTTTCTAATGTTTTGGGGTTTTCTGAGATTTTGACCAAAATACTAACCTAAAGACCTATCCTAGGGGCCTTGGGGGATGATCAAGGATTAGCCTTGCCTACGTTATACACACAGAGACCACGTAGTTCGACTGACACAAACTCAATTATTGATGAGATATGAACAAATGGATTGCTAGTTTATTATGGCAGACTCCTAAAGGACTGACCTAAGTGTCTTGGGGGATGATCAAAGATCAACCTTGCCTATGTTTAAAGCTCAGAGATGACATAGATCGATAAGATGACTCTATTTTTTGACTGAATTTTTGACCTGCTGTTGGATTTTGATATATTTTGGATGTTTTTGGATTTTTTGAATTTTTTGATGAGTTTTTGGATTTTAGGAATACTTCAAGAATATACACAAATCTGATCCGATGAGAACATGCGCCCAACATGATGCAATAGACTACTCCGATAAAGGTAGGACAAAATGACCTTGAGAATGGCTCGAGTAGTACTAGGAGGGATCATGATACAAACACAGGACCAAGCCATGATGCGGATGTGAACGAATGATGGATGGAGATGGATGGATGATGCAAAAAAATCTGTGAAAATCTTGGTGGATGGAAAGTGCTTATTTACACAAGGTGCCTATTTTCCAGGTTTTCACCAAGGTACTTGCCCAAAGTGTCACCGAAGTGGTTTTTAGTATAGGACATTTTTTTCTTTACTATTTTTAATCCTTTTTTTGATTTTTTTTGATTTTTTATGTTTTTTGATATTTTGTTGTCACCAAGACGCCTGTTTGTTAGGTTTTCATTAGGGTGACCATTTTTTCAGGACACTTTCTCATTTTTTTGTATTTTCTGGTTTTATACCTTGCAAGATTAGGCATAATTTTTTTTGAGATGGGAGTTGTTCATGGGCTCCTGCAGAGATTCCTCTTCCAGTGTTGATAACTGATATGCCCTTGACTTGTAACTCGCTATGATGACGAAGGGTCCCAACCAATTAGGTTCAAAATTTCCCTTGCTATCCAGATTTGGAACATTCTTCTGATTCTCCTTGAGCACAAGTTCCCCAACTTGGAAGATTCAACTACTGATCTTCTTCTTGTAGCTTCATTTGAGTCGATTTTGGTAGACTTTCAAATTGTTTGAGGCATCCATGCGCCACTCATCTAGTAATTCTATCTCGTTTAATCTTGATACCCGATATTCTTGATTTGTGATGATATTCTACAATGATATTCTCAAGGATGGGAGCTCATTCTCAATGGGAAATATGGCTTCTGATCCATAGACTAGGGAGAAAGGGGTGGCACCTACTGGTGTGTGGATACTTGTTCGATAGGCCCATAGGGTAGGATTTAACTGCAAATTCCAGTCACAATAACTATTTTCTTGAGGATTTTTAGGATGGTTTTATTGGTAGCTTCTTCTTGGCCGTTTCCTTGGGGATAATATGGGGTGGAAAAGTGATGTTGGATTTTGAACTTCTGGCATAGGTCACGAACATCCTAATTCTTGAAAGGTGTCCCATTATCTAAGATAATGGCTTGAGGAACACTGTAGCGACATATTAAGTAGTTCAAGATGAACTTGGATATTTACTTTCCTATAATGTAGTTCATGGGGATGGATTCCACCCACTTGGTGAAGTACTCAGTGACAGTAATGATAAATTTATGTCCACTGGATGAGGTGGGGGTAATTTTTCCAATGAGATCGAGCCCCCATTGTGAAAAGGGCCAAGGTGTGACAATCAGGTGGAGCTCTTGAGCTGGTGCATGAATGAGATCCCCATGCTGCTAACACTGTAGACATCTTCTGACATAGTCATGTGCTTCTCTTTCCATTGTGGGCCAGTAGTAACCTGTCCTCAACAACTTCTTGGCCAAGGTCATAACACTCGAGTGTGAACCACAAATGCTATTATGTACCTTAGTTAAGGTAGTCAATGCCTCCTTAGTGTTTAGGCAATGCAAAAGGGTCCCTTCAATGCTTCTACAGTATAGGGTATCTCCTAGGATGACAAAATAGGATGAATTTTTGACAAAGGCTCTCTTGAGGTTTGGGGTTATGTCGAAATGGAGGACTCCTATTCTCAGGTAGGTGTATATATCATGGTACTAGGGATCATCGGGACCAATGATTTTGCACAAAAATTCGGACTCCAGTACCTCGAATGTGGGCACAAGAAGCTGCTCTACGAGGAATTATTGCTTTGGGATGTGTGGGATTTCTAGGAGTGATTCGATTGTAGCCATTGCATCTGCCGCTTTGTTGTTTGCTCTTGGTAGTTTCTCAAATGTGATATCAATGAAGAACTCCTTGAGACTTTCTACCAATTTATTGTATGGAGTTAGCTTGTCATCCTTTGTTTGATACTCATTGTTGAACTGGTTGATTATGAGCTATGAATCTCTGTAGAGCTTAAGTGCCATTATCTACCATTGCACCACAATTCTTAATGCTATGACAAGAGCCTCATATTCTACGATGTTATTTGTGCAAGGGAATGATAGTTTGTATGACTTTGGAATGCAATCCCCTTGTGGGGTGATGAAGAAGATCCTTGCTCCCAATCCATGTTGTGTGCAGGATCCATCAAAGCACATTTTCCAGTGATCCGCTACACTTAAGTTGAAGATTGATTCGTTGGGGAATTATGAGACAAGCGGATTCTCTGAGTATATTGGTGCTTCTACAAACTGATCTATAATTGCTTGTCCTTTTATGGCCTTGCATTCCACATACTCAATATCATGTTCTATGAGGATCATAACCCACTTTGTTGTCTACCTTGTAAGCGTTGCCTTAGAAAGCAGGTACTTAAGGGGGTCTATCTTTGCAATGAGATTTATTTGATGGGCTAGCATGTAATGTCTAATTTTTTGAGTGTTGAACATGACTGCTAGACAAGATTTCTCAATGGAGTTGTATTTCAGTTCATGGCCCACCATAGTTCTACTGATATAATAGATAGCTCTCTCTTTTCCATTTTCATCATGCTGTGCCAAGAGAGTGTTGAGAGCTGCCGCTGTTGCTGATATGTATAAGATCAAAGGTTTGCTTGGAATTGGAAGCATGAGGACTAGCGGCGTGAGTAAGTACTCCTTGATCTTGTTGAAGGCCTGATGACATTTCTCATCCCACTTGTATGCTACCCCCTTGTCAAGTAGGTGAGAATATGGGACTGCCTTATCTGCTAGTTGTGCTATGAATCGACGGATGGACTGGAGTCTTCCTTGTAAGCCTCTTAGCTATTTCAATGTTTTGGGTGCCTCCATTTCAAGAATTTCCTTAACCTTAGCAATATCTATTTCAATCCCTCTCATAGACATGGTATACCCAAGGAGCTTTCCTGACTGTACTCTAAAGACATACTTCTTTGGATTGAGTCTGACTTTGTGTTCCTCTAACTTATCAAAGATGGATCCCAATGTGGCTATGTGATCTTGTATTTTATTGGATTTAGCCAATATATCATCTACATAATCTTCCATAGTTTTGTGGATCATGTCATGAAATATTAGTGTCATGGCCCTCTGATAGGTTGCTCCTGCATTTTTCAACCCGAATGACATCATATTCTAGTAATATGTCCCCCATGGGAAAGTGAAGGCTATTTTGTGTTGGTCTTCTTTAGCTATCATGATCTAGTTGTAACCTGAGAACCCATCCATTAGCGATAGCATCTCATGTCTTGCTATCATATCCACAATCATGTTGATGTTTGGAAGTGGAAGTCATCCTTGGGACATGCCTTGTTTAGATCTCTAAAGTTCGTGCAGATACAGATGCCTCCAGTGGGTTTTGAAATAAGTACGAGGTTTGAGACCCATTATGGATAATCTATCAGCCATATGAACCTTGCATCTAGGAGCTTTTGCAATTCCATTTTGACCAACAATGCTATCTGGGGATGCATCTTCCTGAGCTTTTGTCTAATTGGCTTTGCTTCAGGGTAGACAACTAGGTGATGAACCACAACCTCTAGATCAAGCCCAGACATGTTGGCATAGGTCCATGCAAAGTTTATCTTCTTTCTTTTAGGAATACAACTAGAAGTTCCTATTCTTCTATGAGAAGTGACTCTGCATAGAATGCTATGTGTGGTAGTTCCTTTGTTCCCAAGTTGACTGGATTGCACTTCTCGACTAATACTGCTAACTTCTCTTGATGAATTGCACTGAGAGGAAGATTGAATCCTTCATCCTCCGGTGCCTTATAGAGGTTTTCACCATTGGATACATCCTTTATTTTTAGTGTTTTTGGGTCAGAGAGTGCCACTGTGTGGTTTTCACTCAAAGACCTAGAGATAATTCTCAAATTTTCACTTTTGTGACTGAAAGATTCAATCATTTCCTCATAATAGGCATGTGTGTCTAGCATGATGTCAAACCCAACCTTGTGATCTCCATATGGTACCATATCCCGCATTCCCATGAATTCTGAGAGCACCTCATCATTTTTGAATGTCTCCAAAATTGGTGGTCCTCGTTGGTTGTAATTGATGAGTTGGGGATAGACCAAGTTTATTTCATGGGTTTGATGGTTTGACTCAAAAGAAAGGGTGATAATAATGAGCAAGGAGGAATCCTTGAAAAGCATAGGCAAGTCAGTTATGGGGTCCTCATCACTACTACACACATCAGTTATGTCAAAGGTAAAGTTGTCTATGAATCGACCTATGGATATTGGTAATTGAAGGGTGGATGCTGATTGCTAAGGGGGAGTTTTTACCTTTCTAACCAAGGAACCTTTGCCAAGTATGGTCACCTTCGAAGGGGTACATCCGAGAACAAGATTTCTTATTCGCTTCTCAATGACAAGAGGTTCAAATAGGCCATTGTCATTCTTCCCAAGTTTCTTGTTTCTATCATAGCCCATATTGAGCATCATTTGTAGTCCTTTACTGCTTTCATCCATTAGAAGATTAGGCATGAGCCTTTCATCTTGATATAGGAGACTGGATATGTCTCTTTCATCTACTATTTCCTAACTTAGATCCCCCAACTTCTGAATCTAGAAGGGTCTTCTTTGAAGGTATGTGATGATGTTTCAGTTGGTTGGTGTTTCTCGTGAGTCCTAGGAGATTGAGGTAACTCTCCTATGATGAAAACACTTTTCTTCATTCTATAATCCCCACACCCATTGTCTTGGATAATGACCTTGATTTTAGATATATTAGGGATGGTAGGTGTCTTTGTATGAGAAGTGGAGGCTAATGTAGCTAGGTCTACATACAAAGTGGTAGGGCCTTCATTATTCTTTGGGACTTGGGGGATTTTATAGTATTTTTCTTCTAGGCTCTTGCAATAGGCAAAGGGTTTGGGATCACCATGAACCGTGACCTCTTAATTTTGATATGGGAACTTGACACATTGATGAAAGGTGGAAGTGACTACTTGCATCCCATGGATCCATGGATGCCCTAGAAGGATATTGTAAGGAAAATCAAGGTCGAGGACCTGACATGTGGTTTCCATAATGGTTGGCCCTACTTGAATAGGGAGATGAATAGTGCCCTGAGACACTCTTTCCTGATCATCATATGCTATGATTGTGATGCACTTACCCTTTTCAATGGCATCCTTTGAGAATCCTAGATTCTTTATTAGTTTGAGGGAACAAATGTTTAGACCCACACCCCCATCCACCAAGACCATTTTGAATTTGTTTTTGTGAACTAGGACTTCAAGGTGGAGGGTGTGATTGTGAGATGGTTGGGTGGGGAAGTCCTGATCGAAAAATGTTATGAGACTTGGAGTGGTGATATTTTTGACCATAGCTTAGAACTGGTCAACATCAAGATCCACGGAGACACTGGATGAAGCCAATGCTTCCTCTAGGATTTTTCTATGTGTAGGTGATATCTTCAACAACTCCATGATGGAGATTTGAGTGGGGGTTCTATTCAACTGGTCTAGAACATTGTAGCCATTTGGAATGAATTTCAGATTGGAAGCAGATGCCTTAGGTGGTTGTGATGGTCCAACAATGGTAACTTTACCGCCACGTGTGGTGACTCCACAATCAGCTTTGGCTCCTTTGATGCTAACAACATTGACCATTTCTTCTAGAGATGTGAGAACATGGTCATACACATGGTTCATATTAGCATACTTGGTCTTTCCACGGTTGTTTCCTTGATTATGATACGACATCGGATTCGTGTATATTTTTATGTCCTGATTTTTGACTGGTTGTTCAACATTTATGATCTTGTCATCAATGAGGTCTTGGATTAGATTTTTCAACCTCATGCAACTAGTTGTTGTGTGCCCCTTGATTTTTTGGAAATCACAAAGGTGATTCTCATTGTACCATGGTGGTTTCACTTGGGGTTCCTGATAGTTCTCATAAGTGGGAATTTTGATGAGATTTTCATTTATTAGTTTCTTCATGTCTGATTCAATTGGTTCCCCAAGGGTTGTGTACTTTCACTTGGGGGGATTTTTATTTCATGGGGGTGGTCCCCCTTGATTATTTAGATTGTTGATTTGATTGTTGGGTGGTTGTTGTGATACTGTGTTGGCTTGCATATTGTTACGATTGTTGTTTTACGGTTGTTGGTATGTTTGGGTGTTTTGTTTTAGAGCACTAGTTATGACCTTGGCATCCACCACACCGTCATTGGTAACATTTGTTATAGCTGGTGGAAGGGTGGTTGTCTTTATTTTCTAGATATGTGGATGTCCCCCCTTGTGCCATAAGGGCTCGTTCGACGTTGAGCTCCTTGGGGATGAATTGGTCATAGGTGGTGATGCCCTACACCTTAAGATGAAAGGACAAGGTTTTATCAAGATCTAAAATGATGGTGCAAACTTGTTGTTCTTCTAGCATGGCCCATTTGCTCTTGTTGGAATTGGATCACCATCTTTGCAAGAAGGAAGTGAATGATTCCCCCTTAGCTTGTTTAAGAGCTAATAGTTCCTCTAGACTAACATCCATACCAATATTGAATGCGTCTACAATATCTTGGAAATTTTTGATGCCAGGAGGAAGGCATGAGAACCACTGCATGGTAGGACCAACCAAACTTTGAGGAAATAGTTGCATCAGATATGTATCATCATATGTGACCTCCATGCAATGTACTTGGAATTCCCTGATGTGATCTTTAGGGTTTCCCGTCCCACGGTATTTGTTGAATTTAGGTATTGTCAATTTTTCTATTGATGGTGCTTTTGTTCCTACAACTATTCCTCACACTTCTAGTGTGCATCATCATTCAAAGGAGAGATTTGGCTTCTTGAAAATTGGTGTTCTCACTTCGGATCCTGTTCTCGAGCCTTCCCTTTCATATCCTCCACCTCCTGTTGCTATTGTTGTGGCTGCCGATGTGGCTTCTTCTATTTCAGTGCATCAGGATCCTATTGATCATCCATCTTTGGAGGTTTCTATTCAGTCTTCACCTACTTTGACTTCTTCATTGGTTGAGGTCACATCTTCTTCTGTGGAGACATCTTGGGCTATGCCTATTCCACCTTCAGAGATTTATTTCATTTGACCTCTTCCCTCTCACTTGATGCG
>VDFB02387143.1:0-26459 GCA_007258455.2 Sequoia sempervirens
CAGGCATTCATAATTGCATCAACTGCAACTGAGGATGAAATGCACCGCTGGTAAGCTCCACTGGCATTTTTTTGTTCAGATGTATGCTTCTTTTGTGGTTCAAAGTGAAAGTGAACATGTTTATTGGTTTGGAAGTACTTATTTGGAGAAATTTTTTGCATTGGTAAACTAGTTGACTTACCTCACTTAATTCTGTGAGTAGCAGTTGGTTGATTTGGCTTCCTCATTACTTTGATTTTTCTAGTTGTCTTGATTATGCTATGCTTCTTTAGTGTGTAGTATCGGCTATATAGATGACATATTGAACTTTTAGATTATAAACAATTTACTTGAACCTCTTTGTAAGATACACCCTCAATCTGCCCTTACTTTTTTTTTGTTTTCTGATGTGTTTGAAATGTATTTTGCAATAGTTTGTGATGGTTTTGCAAAGGTAAATAAATGGCAGAAAATATAATAACTTGCAGCAACTTAACAACTCAAAAAATTGACAATTTTCAGAATTAACAATGAGCAGAAATTTCCAGATTTAAATTACGATCAAAATATAGATTTTTTCTCAATTACAATGATGACCCAGTTCATAAAATATCACAACATATCGAAATCCAACATACCTAGGAAAAGTTGGAGACTTTGACAGGGTGCTGTAGTTGCATCCAGCAAACTGGAACCTCCAAAAATGGGACACCACAACCAAGAATGACTTCTATTGCTGATGAAACTAGAATATAAGGCAACAAGAGCCCTTGGCGCCACCCCCAAGCCAAACAAGCAGTCACAAATCTCAACTGGAAGCTCCAAAAATTCCCACGCCACACCCAGAATGGTATGGCCAGCTGCAAGGATAGTACGGCCAGCTAAAGGCAACTCCAACAGAAAACAATCTCACAACACTTCCTTTCAATTGAATTCCACAAGATCGATATGCAATAGCCTCTGCCAAACTGATATATAAATCTCCACCAATAAGCACAACTGTGATTTTTGTATGAAGCCACCAATAAATCTTCCAGATTTGATCTTTCACCAATGTAGAAGATGTTCTCTGCAAGGGTTTGCGTCCTCCTCATAAAGCCACAGGATGAACAAGTTCAACCAGCAAGATGTATTCTCAAACAATAACCAACATACCGAATGAGCTCTTCAAAATAACTTTTATATCTCCCCCAAAAAGCCACACCCCCTTTGATTTTGCCTTCTTAATTTATTTAAAAACACTTATATTCTTCTAAAGTGGCATCCAAAACCAAAAAGGGGTCTATTCATTTAAATAAAACATTTGCACTTTAATATTGGCACCCATATAGTCACTTTATCAAATAAATTTACATAATGATAAAGTTAAATCTTTAATTTAACTTTATCAATTAATAACTTATTGTTATTTAATTTAAATCCACTGGACTATAGCAAATGCCAAAATGATATTTAAAATAACATCCATCGACAATACTAAAATAGCATGATAGACAAGTGGCTTTGTCGGTGTTTGAGACCAACTTACTAAAAATAGTATGGGAGAAATCACCAAAACACTCTAAAAAAAGGCGTTACACAACTCCTAACCAAACCATACTGGATAAAGTATAAACTGTCACCAAAGTTCCCTAACCATAACCTTGTTAGTCTACAGGAACTATTGAATATGCCAACTCTGCCACACTGTTGAATAGGTTAAGAAGGGGACATTATAGTCCGCCCTTACCAAAATTGCTTGTCCTCAAGCAATCTTAATTTTGGATGCTATAGAATCTGCTCATTCTCCCAAGTTGCATCCTCCAAGGGCAAGTTTTTCCATTTGACCAAATACTCCTTAATAACCCTCTTTTGAAGAGTCCGCTCTCTAGAATCTATAATGGCCTTTGGAATTAGAATCAACTTGCCCTCCTCATCTAATGCTGACAACTTTGACGAAGGAACCACATTGTGTCCTAGCACCTTCTTATGGTTGGATACATGAAATATATTATGAACCCTGCTGCTAGCTGGTAACTCAAGCTCATAGGTGACCTCTCCAATCCTCCTGGACACTCTGAAAGGACCATAAAATCTAGGCTTAAGCTTCTCTGCATCACTCTTCTTGAGAGAGGACTGTCTATAAGGTTGAAGCTTCAAATACACCATGTCCCTGACATCAAAACTATGCTCCACACAATGCTGATCAACATATAACTTCCATTGATTCTTGGTTTTTTGCAAGCTCTCCTTTAAAGATTTCATAACTACTTGCCTCTCTTGCAACAAATCTCTTGCCTTAGGCACTCTACTATCTCCAAAAAGCAAATCCAAAAAGTTAGGTGCCTCGTATCCATAAAGAGCCATGAAAGGTGACATTTTGATGGACATGTGATAGGTATAGAAGTATTCCCCAAGATGCAACCACTTAATCCAAGCTCTCTACTGCCTTGATATATAATTTTGGAGATACCCTTCCACCCGATGCTCACAATACTCCTGGGCATCCCATGCAACTTGAAAATCTCCCTGAAGAATAGTCAGCCACTTGAGCTGCAGCGTATGTTGCTGAAATAGCGAAAAAATATGCAAATTTGGTTAGCCGGTCAACCACCACATATGTGCAATCCTTGTTCTGCACCTTGAGCAACCCTGTGATGAAATCTATGGAGATATATTCCCATTTTTGATTAGGAATGGGTAAGGGCTAAAGTAATCAACTGGATAAGTATGCTCATTCTTATTTTGTTAGCAAGTAGGACACTCTCTAACATACTTAAGGACTTCATTTTTAAGTCCTTTCCAAGTGAATCTTTCCTGGAGCTACCTGTAGGTATTGAAGAAACCCGAGTGATCAGCCATGGGCGCATCATGAAATGTCCTCAAAATCTCCCCCTTAAGTTGTGAAATCGGCACTAAATAGATCCTCTCCTTCCAAATGATCAACTCATTGAGCACCGTGTACCTGTCGTCATGGATAGTGCCCTCTATGATTCCTGCTGCCCAAGAATCCTTAGCATACTCTGTTGAAATTAACTCCCATCAGTAGCAATCTCAACCAGAGAGCATAAATGAGGCCTCCTGGAAAGTGCATCAACAACTATATTCTTCTTCCCCTTGACATATGCAATGTCGAAATCATATGCCTGTAGTCTACTAACCCACTTCTGCTGCCTATCATTACGATCCTTCTGATTCATGAAGTATTTGATGCTATTATGGTCCATTTTGATGATAAACCTGCCCCCTACTAGGTATAGTCTTAATTTGGCTAATGCATACATGATAGCCAACATTTCTCTATCATAGATAGAGTAATTCCTCTCCACACCTCTCAGTTTCTTGCTCTCGAATGCTATGGGGTACTTCTGCATCAATACTGCTCTAATGCCCTCTCCTCAAGTGTCACACTCCACCTCAAATGGTTTGGAAAAAATTGGTATTCCCAACACTAGACATGAAGACATCAACTGTTTGAAGTGCTCAAAACACTTCTGTGCTGAATCAAACCATTCGAAAGCCCCCTTCTTTGTCAAATCTGTAAGTGGGGTTGTAGTCTGTGAAAAGCCTCTAACAAACCTCCTGTAAAGCCCACATAGACCAAAGAATCCCTTAAGCTGATGGAGATTCATTGGAATAGGCTAGTCAACAATAGCCTTGATCTTCTTAGGATCAACTCACTCCCTTTGCACTAATGATGTGCCCAAGATAGAGAAGCTCTGTCATGCCGAAATCGCATTTGGACTCCTTGGCATACAAGGACTCGCTCTCCAATATGATCAAAACCTCCTCGAGATGCATCAAATGCTCCAAAGTTTTACTAAATATCAAGATGTCATCGAAAAATATTAAAACAAACTTCCTCAACTGTTTCCTAAACACCTGATTCACACAACTTTGGAAAGTGGCTGTTGCATTTGTCAACTCGAAAGGCATCACTAAGAACTCGAAGTGTCCAAAGTGGCATTTGAAAGCCGTCTTCTCTATATCCTCCTTCCTCATCTTGATCTGATCGTACCTTTATCTCAAATCTATTTTGGAAAAGTAACAAGCCCCATGTAGCTCGTCAATCAACTCATCTATATGTGGAATAGGATACCCGTTCTTTGTTGTCTTTTTGTTCAATGCCTTGTAATCAATACACATCCACATTGTTCCATCTTTTTTCTTCACTAATACAACTGCTGATGCGAATGGGCTTTTGCTGGGTCTAATGTGCTCCATCTCTAGTATTTCCTTAAATGCTTTTTCTATCTCGTCCTTATGCCTTTAAGGATGTTTGTAAGGTTGTGGTAACTACTGGTTTAGCACTGTCCTTCAACTCTATGACATGCTCAATTCCCCTCTTTGGAGGTACTTAATGAGGGGTACTCCCAAACGCCTTGCTATGCTCAATATCAACTTCTGGATGTCTGGATGGTAATTGTCTTTCTGCCGATCTGCAACTGTAGGCATGATAAGACACTCTACTGCCCACTCAATCTGCTCATGTCTGATCAACCGCTCCATCCTTTTGAAGGATACAACTCTAGGACCCCCATTTGATAATCCTCTGAGCACTATCTTTCTCCCATTTGCCTCAAATTTCATTTCCATCTTTTGCAAATTAAAAGAGAAGTCCTCAAGTGATTTCATCCAATGCATCCCGAAAAACATATCAGTATCCCCAATGTTAACCACATAAAATTCATCCTTCATCTCATATTCCCCCAACTGTAGGCTCAAGTTAGAGATCTTACAAGTACAAGAAAGTTTGTGCCCATCAGCCACCATGACCTTAAATCCATCATGTTCTTCTGGTTGCAGCTTTCTATTCACGAAGCCCTCATCAATGAAATTACGAGTGGCACCCGTATCAATGAGTGCTATGATTCGCTGCCCCTATAATGTCCCTCTAACCTTAAATGTAACTGCCTTTTGGATGCTAGAGAGTTGGGCAATGGTACCACCACTCTTTGGCTCTTCATCTCCACCCTTGAAACTCCACCTCTTAATCCAATGGTCCAAGATAAAACCCTAAAGTTTGCACTTATCAGCTCCTAAAAGATGTATGCCCCCCTTTTGGCATTTTGTCACATGTTTTAAAAGTCACTTAAGTACATGAGAAGGGGACAACTTAAGTCCTTTGGCTAGGAAACTCTTAAGTTGCCTAAAAAGACGTGCCCATAACTTAAAATATCTTAAGTTCACTTAAGTTGCATAAAAAGATGTGCACACAATTTAAGAATAAAATTTAGAATAAGCCAAAGACTCCATATCTTACCCAATGATGCTCTACGTCCTCTTCCTCTTGGGTAATCCAAGGAAAGGACAGTCAATCTGCTGCTAATCATCTTGATTTAAGTTGGGGACATTACATAATGGCGGATGGCATGGGTGGAAATGACCATCAAAATGTTAAAAAAAATGCCATTCTTCGGTTATTAATGGCAATCATAATTACAGAATATAATACCAAATTTTCCGTCTCCATATTGCTATTTTCAAGTAGAGAATAAGCTCCAAGAGGCAGTTTCAAGGAAAATAGCATGAGTTTGTAAATGCACTTTGTAATGTGGGTGTAAATACAGAACAGAAGAGATATACAATAACCAGGTAAAGCCCTGTAAAACAAACTTTGAAATTTGTGATTCTAAAAGAGAAGGCAACTCAAAAGCTAGTTACATTCCTTTACTATTAGAATATGAAAAAAGAAAAAATGTAAACACTGAAACAGGAGGGAGATAGTTGCTCCAGGGAGTTTTAACAGTTCTTATGGTGATTTTGCAAGAAAGGAACCAGTAGGAGGTAACAAAATTGCTAAAGCTGCTTGAAATTGTTAATACAAATTGTGTACCATAACAACCAACTATGAAGCAGCTTCTTGATGACCTCCCATATCTGGGTAAGAGTAAAACCAAAATCTCAAGATCTGGAAGTTGTGGAAATAGGAAATGTTGAGAGTAAAGAAGCTAGGTAAGCAGTGGACGAACCTTGATAGAAAAACAGCTGTGTCTGAATATTTTTAGCAGTTGCTAATGGAAATATATTTGCCGCAGATATGTACCATCTCAAGTATCATTTCTTAATTTATCTGAAAATATGTATCATTCCTATGTTTTCACAATGATGAAAACATTTTAGGTTTCCAAAGTCTAGCCAGGGTAGTTATTTCCAATGTTATTGAATATGCATTTGTCAGATGTGTTTCAATGTGCTTGTTGAATGCAACTTTTTTTTTTCAATGAATATGTTATTGTACCATAACATATCCTGTGCTGTTTCTTAGGTACCGTGAACGCATAGTGTGGACTGACAAGGACCTGAATTTGAAGCTTATGAGGAAGGGTCTATTGACACGCATATATGCTCCAATGGTGAGTTTCAATCTGAAATTTCTTTCTAAATGTTTTCTTAAACTTTGAAATAATATTTGTATGGAATTTGCCCCTGAATTAGGTGATAGTCCAAGGTTTGAGGGAGGCTGGCATCTTCACGAACGCTCTGGCCTCTGGGCATTCTCTTCTTGAGAAATCGATGTCAAAAGAGCAGTTCTTGTCATCTATGTCTAATTCAAGCACAACCAATTCTTCTATGGCTTCAGTTTCTAATATACATTTGAATGATGATAAACATAAAGTAAAATTGGGTAAAGTAGGAGAAGGCGAGTCCCAGGTGGCAGCAAGAAAGCTCCTAGAAACTTCAGATGACTCTTTTGCAGCAGTTCCTCCAATGGCTCCTCCATCTCTAGATGCTTACACAGAGGACTTCTCGAAAATGTGAAAACATGATATTTGATATTTTTCTCGATTAATTCAAAGCATCTTGAAAAGGATAGTAACAAGAACGATGGTGATGCCCGAGATTTATTTTTTTCGATGTTTTTTCAAATAGTGGATGTACAGACAGTTTTGTAAGTGCCAATTGCAGAGCTGAAGATGAAGAGGAAGTTATTTTACATGATTTTAGTCTCAGACATGGTGCTTAGGTGCCTTCCATAAAGCTTGCTTTCAGTTTCCTCGTCATGATGGAGAAACAGGCTCTGAAACAGGCTCTCTACAAGTATTTTTTGAAGGTCAAATCTGGTTGCAGTCTAAATCCAGGTCATCTAAATTGAGTGGAGACATTCCCGATCATTACCCAAGCGCAGCTGTAAAATTATTTTAATCATTTACAATGGACAATGTACACTGTAGATTAAGATTGCAGCCATTTGGCTCCAATGGTGTATCAGGTCACATTTGGTTCAGATTTTTGTCAGTATGACAGCATAATTTTTATGAGGCAATTTAGTCTGCTTTAACTAATTAAACTTTTATAGTATGAATGCAGAATAAATGCAGAGATGACTGATTATTTTTGATCCTTAAAGCTTTTGCAATCCATAATCTTTTAAAATATAATGTTTTCGGAGACAAATTGCATGGATGATAAATTAGTATCAATGTTTTGGGCCACACTTTGCACCAAATAGTACTTAAAAAAATCTACTTGCCTCGAGATATCAACAAGCCATTTTAGGCGTCACAAGACTTTGAAAATGAGACAAAATTCTAGATGTATATGCATAATGCCTTAGTGACCAAGATGTATGAGCTGAAACATCATTTTTAAAACAAAACAAATCCATTTGTCCAGACATCAAATCCTCATTTTAATCATATAATTCTATGAAATTGGGATACAATTCTGCATATAACTATATGTTGCAAGCAACCAACAAAATCTACCCTCTTTGAGATATCAAATACTCATTTTAAGCATAACAAGCCTTCGAATATGGTACAAAATTTGTTATGTATTTTTTCCCACAATATATAGGTGTAAACCTCGTGAGTGGCCATAAAGTATGAGCTAAGACACCATTTTCCCAAAAGAATTTCCATATGTCAACTCATTTTAATCATCACAAGTCTGAAATGGAGATAAAATTCTACATATAATTATATGTTGCAAGCAATCTATAGGAGTAAGTGTCATGAGGAAATTGGGATAAAACTCTACATGTATTTTTTGTTGTATGCAATATATAGGTGTAAGCCTCATGAGTGAGAGCTATGAGCTGCAACACCGTTTTCAGAAACAAAAAAATCTATTTGTCAAGACGTGAAATCCTCATTTTTAATCATCACAAGTCTATGATATAGGGATAAAATTCTACATATGATTATATGTTGTGAACAATCTGTAGGAGTAAGTCATGAGGAGCCAAATATGAGCTGAAATGACCATTTTTTAAAATAGACGCAGTCTGTCCATAAATTCTTTGCGTAAGGCATAAATATTGATTGTTATAATCAATTCAGCATGAAGCTATCTGTAACGAAACGCATTGATGAATACAGATATGAATTTTTGGGGTAGTACTTCCATAAAATGTAACACAGAAAAAATGGACAAGAGATGACAAGCTACTTTGAGTCTGTTTGTCCCTTGTTTGTGGTACACAAATTTATTTTATGTGCGTGAATGAATATATCCTCTCCTAAATGCTGCTGCTAGAGTTTGGATCATAAATAAGTGCAGGAAAAATAATTAAATGATTCGATGCTTAAATTCCCAAAATACATGACGTATGGTGGATGGCCGGTGCATTTGGCAGTTAGCAGAACGGAAACGGGAAAACGGGGCCGCAGATTGGAGGGGCCCACACTAAGCGTTCAGCGCTCAGTGTGTGACATTTAAGCCCAACTATTTTTAAGAGAATATTTATATAGAGCTAGAATATGACTATGGCATGTCCTCTTGCAGATGCATGTGGAGCTACAGGTTTTGTCTCCTTTTTTTCCACTAGAAAGATATTTTCTTCGGTTGGAGCCATGGAGGTTTCTAACCTAATCATCCAGGCTTTATTGAATATTGGTTGGCTTAGGATAACTGCTGAAAGTTTAACCCATCCTTATCAGGATTCCTTAGTTCAATGTTGGGTTGTGGTGAAATACTTTAGCAGGCTGAAGGTGAGACGGTGATTGCCCTTGATCATGTTCTGAACCACCCTTTTAAAATCCCAGTAGTTTCATCTTTGTGAATTTGGAAAGCCCTCTTGCCGAGTGTGTCATTGCATTGCCTTAATCTTAATTTATAGTTGTTTTGGTTCATTTCCACTTTTGTTGGAACTGCTACAAAGTCCAATTCATTGCAACTATATTTTGGAGTCAATGGAAGATAATTTACTTACCTGTAATGACTTTTCCATTAATTATGATAAAAATTAATGTTTTCTGCATCTTGACTGGCAATATGACTTGACTGGAGACTTGGTTTGATTAAACCCATTCAGATATTTTATCACATATGCACAAGAGAAATTATTTTTTTGCTTTGAAGAAAGTACTACGCTTAGGGAGTTCAAAATTAGAATACCTACTAATGCACTAAATTTCAAAATTATTATCCACTGTCTTGATCCTACTGTGGCTTCATGCATGTTTCTTGCAATGATCTTGTGATGATTGAGAGCAATTGTCTGGGCTTTATACATGATACAACTTGGATTTTAGCTTGAAATTGTAGCTTGAGAATTTTGGACAAATTGTTGAGAAATGATTAACCAAACTCATGATTTATAAGGGATCTAAAGAAAATGTGTGTTTTTACCAAGTTATGAATGGAAGGTATTTGTGGGCCATAGTGGAGGACATGATACAGATGGAAATGAACTACCCCGCCTCGTTTATGTATCTAGAGAAAATAGGCCTAGATTCAATCATAAGAAAGTCGGTGCTACGAATTAGTTGGTATTTCAATTTGGTTTTTGAAGTCTATTTTGTTAATGTAAAAATATAGAAGAATATAATAAAAATAGAAAATCTTTGAATAATAATTATGTTTATTTTTAATCAATTTTTTATTTTTTTAATAAAAAGAGGGTAAAAACTTTATTGAAATCAAGAAATTAACAGTACATAAGGAACAAGGAGCCGTAAGCTCCCATAAAGGAAAACCTAAAACATCCAGCAAGCAAAACCACCATCCAAATAGCCACCAACAACTTATCCCTCCATATCATCAACAATGACCCTCTCGATATCAACTTATCCCTCCATATCATCAGCAATGACCCTCTCGATATCCTGAACATACTCCAGGGATAATTGTCTCCACCCCTCAATCCTCCAATCATCCTCATGCTCTGAAGCCCACTTAGGCAAATAGTCAGACAAAAGATACCACTTCCAATGTAGAACACCTCTACAAAATCTGTTGAACCACCAATGCAATCTGTGTGCGGTAAAATGTGTAAAGAAAACAAGATCACACAAGCAATGAGACGTATTACATTAGATAATTTAATCATAGAATTAACCAAATTAAGACAAAATAAATCTCTAAAATCGTTCCATTGTTCTCTATTCTCAAGGATCCTCTAAATCATTAGTGCTCTCAAATTTGTATATGCACTATGACTAGTTTGGATGACAATCTAAGAAACGAGATGCTGTAGAATGCAAGAATCTAAGTTCCTACATGATATTGAATGCTGCAAATGATAATGGTGATATTGACAATGGATATGATGTTGAAAACTATGATGCAAATGTTGTATAAAACTAAGATGATAAATACAATGCAGTTATGAAACTAAGCCATGATTCTAAACTAGAATGATAAAACAATTCTAAATGCTAAATGCCTAAATGTTCTATTCTCAAACTCTAAATGCTCAAAATGCTCAAATGTTATTTTTGCATAGTAAATTTACTCAAAGATGGGATTGAAAAATGTTGGAGAAATGGGTTGTATTTATAGGATTTCCAAAGCATAAAATGATGTGGCAACAACCAATAGTCAAGATTTCAGCCAGAGAGATGAATGGTGGAGATGGAAGAAGTTAGAAGGAATCATGGAGGATGTTCCCTTTGACTGTGAACACCATGCCAAGTGTATGGGGGAATAAAATGTGTGAAAGAGCCAAGTGTCCAAAGTTTTTTTTGGAATTGGTTGAGGATAATTGCAATTTAAATGTTAGACATTTAAATTCATGTGACACTTGATGATGTGGCAAGAGGAAAAGTTGTAGAAATGTACCTAAATTCAAATTAGGAATTTAAATTTAGTGAGAAGATTATTAATTAAATAAAACAAACTATAGGATTTTGTTTATTTAATTAAATTTAGAACGTGATTTAAGATGGAAGAATTAGAAGGTATGAACTAAATAAATAAATTTAGAATTTATTTATAAGTAGAGGAATTAAAGGAGTTCATTAATTAAATAACTTGGATTTAATTAATTAATTGTCTTGATCAATTTTAGGTGTATACATTTTGCCCCTCTTTGAAGGAATGTGTTTACACGTTGCTTCAAAGAAAAATTTGTTGTTGATGTCGACAAAAAAAAAAATCAATGCCCCAGATGTTGATTTTAAGAAGATGACAGACATATGCTCCCTTGGGAGATAAATTGATGATTTTTTGAATTTTTAGGATTTTTTGATTTTTTTTTTGAAAATTTTGCTGATTTTTCAATGATGATTTCAAAATTTTACGATTCAGAAACGATTTATCTCCCAAAAAATGATATTTAAGCCACCAGGTGATGAAATGATTAATTAAGCCCCTATGAAAAATAAAATAAATCAATCCCATAAAAATCCCACTTAATTAACCTTTAAAAGGTTAAAAAGGATAATTTTGAATTTCATTTGTGCATTTTGATTTTGAAATTTGTGTGTGTTTGAACAAACTTGTGCAATTTGAGCAAGATGGTGATTCCCTACCACACACACCAATTTGAGCGCGTGCAACGTCACAACCGCCTGACAGCTTATGGACCTCCAATATGTACCTCAAGAAACTCCCTCGTGATTTTTGAATCTCATTTTTCATGCCTTTTTTCATGTTTAAATTTGGCTTTTAAAGTTTTAGCACATCTAAAGCCCGATGTAGCACATTCATAGATTGTTCTAGCGCATTCATACTTTTAGTGCATAGGGTTAGGTTTTTAGCGTATTAGATTAATAGATTAGTGCATAGATGCATTTAGCGCATTGATGGGATGATGTAGCGCATAGAGTAATATAGCGTATTGGTAGAGGGATTTATTGCATTTGATCAATGTTGTAGCGCATAGGGACTCTATTCCGGCACATCCATGAAATTTTCTGGTGCATATGATAGTTTTGTGCATTGAAGCCCCATTTTAGCACATTGATGAACTTTTCTAGTGCATCCACAAAGTTTCTAGTGACGACCGTCATTCTTAGCAATCTAGAAGAACATTAACTTTAATGACTTTGATTCGGACAATAATACGATGCCATTAGATTAGATTTAGGACATTTACTGATCCCTACGACAGGTGAGATTCAATGATAGAATAATGATGGACTAACCCCATTGATAGTGAGGATCAATTATGGTGATTTTATTTGATAATTGATCCTGTAGGTATAATCAAATGATAGTCAATGATTGACCCTAGCGATAGGTGAGGATCATGTATTTAATGACCACCCCATGATAGTGTGTGTGCGAGGATCAAATGAAAGACACCACGAGATGCAATCAAACACTCAATGCTGACAGATTGATAGGTTGATTGACATTAATTCTACTTGACGGGCTGATTTGCATGGCGGGTGCTAGGGATGATGTGGTTTCCCGCCGTGATTCGTGGCTACCTCCCAAGGACATGGGATTTGGCCACCCCCACCTGCAAAGCGGAGCCAGGCCAACGACATTGTGATTGTCCTCTCGGTTAGATATGCCCTGATTAGGGGATTAACAAAGGGTCTTCTTGATAGCTTTAGCGGGAAGAGGTGACAGCATCGGCAATAACACCTTTCACTTAGTCATCATCATGATGACAAAGTGTGGACATCGGGCGATTTTCCTACTGCATTCTCGTGGAATTGCTAAGCTGGAGAGTTGGTATTATATGCCATTCTCTATTGGAGCGTGGTGGGACCATGCAGCACCCGGCGGGAGAGGCTTCCCAAGATAATGGGATGGCGCGCTGCTAAGAGATTCCTAAGAGAGATGGTCGGCGTCGGTGCTGCGATTTCTTTGTGTGTAACTTGTAGCTGGTTTCATTAGAGGGTTCCTTTCGTCCCAATCGCAGACGCTGGGACTCTCGGTTGTATAGGGTCGGATTCTTAGTGAGCATAGATTACTTCAGGGTTCGTGATAGCGTCAGATACGCCTACATATTTCCCATTTGTACCATGATCTACATCAGGTGGTCTATCTTTGAGGGGCCAGTTTATCAGCTGGGGTCACGTTGCTTCAGATATGGGCGTGGGAGCATATAGTGGTCACTCGTCTAGTAGCAAATAGAAAATGACCAGCCATGAGACCGCAGCAGCACCATGCTTTATATTGCAGGTCCAAATTTTTGTTGCATTTTAGTCGGGGCTTTAAATCTAGAGTATCAGAGAGTCCCTTGATTACTGTAGACAGTGACATGGTGGCCCTACCTTGACTACGAGCAATGATCGGAGGATGACACTAAGATGCCATTTCTGTGCCAGTCTATATACTTGATTGGGAGGACGCAGTTCATCATTGAGAGATTCTTGCTGAGGAGGGAGTTACGATAGTATGGCGGGGTACATGGCATACCCCAGGGAGTGACCCATTATGGACGACGACAGATTGATGAGATAGAGTGGGGGCCATGCTTATCATACAATGTAGCAGTGCAGGAGTATTGGGGTTTACATGCCATCATTTGGGATATTCATCCAGAGATCATTGAGGCTATGATATCTAAGGAGTATGCCCAGTACTTCTTTACACATCCATTCCCATGGATCTCTAATGCCCATGAACCAATTTCAATATTAGATGATGAGGAGAGGGGGAAGAGCATGGGATGTGTGGTGCTTAAAGGAGATGGGAGGAGATGTGAGGAGGAGGAGGAGAGAGCAAGCATGGGGGGATAATGGAGATGAGAGGAGGAGTGAGATGGGGATGGAGATGGAGGCAATGTAGGTGGTGGATATGAGGGTGGTGGGGCCCATGGAGGGATAAAATGGAGTGTGGACATGGAGCAGCAAATAATGGAAGGAAGAATGGACAGTGGACATTGTGGGGAAACAGTGGTGGATGGAAGAAATGGAAGATACAAACATAAAAGGCAGGCTAGATGTAGGGGCACACAAGGCACCCAAACCCAGAGGGATAGCCTAAGATTGTGGGTTGATTATGAGGGTATAAGTGTAGAGATTACAGTAGAAAGTTGTCGAGGCACCCCAAATAGCGTAAAACCATTTCAGAAATTTTAATGCCCTGTAGGGAGGTGAAGCTCTGCCAAAGCACGGCAGAGGTTGTTCCTCTAGAGCATCGGGAGAGCTATGCACAATTGGGCAGTCACACTCACACCAAGACTACCAATAAGGGTGTGACATAGCCGCTTCCAAGAGATCCTAGTGCAGGTCCGTTTGGTGGGGGAGGCACAGGTCCAGTGATGTCGGCACCATTTGGGGGAAGCACGACATAGTTCTGATGTGATATTTGGGACATGATATGTACTCTTTGATTTAGTTGAGACACTATGATACACTACCATTTTTTGTATTGATGTATCTCTTTATACCTTTGGATATCCTTATACACTTGACATTATGATTTTGAGGTTATATGATATGCGGCGATGATTATCGATCTACGTGTTTATATGATTTATGATGGATGCATTTATTTCTATGTGCTTATGATATTTATATGATGTCTATGTGATGCTTATATGATGATTATGTATGGATGCAATGATAATATGATGATGTATGATTGATGATTCTATATGCTTTATGGATAGTATTTTATGCTATGTGAGATGGATTTGATTATGCAAATGATATGTGATGTTTATGTATGCTCATGTATTGATTATGTATGGATGCAATGATGGCATGATGATATATGGATGATGATTCTATATGCTTTATGGATGATGTTTTATGCTATGTGAGATGGATTTGATTATGCAAATGATATGTGATGTTTATATGGTGATTATGCTGATCCATTTAGTCCTTTTACATTCTTAGATTTGAGTAATAACAAATTCATAGGTTGTATTCCATGCACCCTGGAAAATCTATCTTCACTACTGGTTTTAGATGTTCATAAAAATGGCATTATATCTTTACAGGGAAATTTGTTTATCGACCATGTTCCTCAACAACTTTTTCTTCTTGGAAATCTTACTCTGTTGGATATGCCTTTCAATCTTCTTAATGGACCATTATACCATGTCATTTTCTTCAAACCTTAGCATTTTTCTTCTTGGAAATCCTACTCTATTGGATATGTCTTTCAATCTTCTTAATGGACCATTATACCATGTCATGTTCTTCAACAACTTTTTCTTCTTGGAAATCTTACTTTGCTGGATATGTCTTTCAATCTTCTTAATGGACCATTATACCATGTCATGTTCTTCAACAATTTTTTCTTCTTGGAAATCTACTCTACTAGATATGTCTTTCAATCTTCTTAATGGACCATTATACCATGTCAATTTTATGAAATGATTTTTATTATACAAGTGAGATGCAATGCACTTCTTTTTGTGTTTTCTGATGTGGATATGATGTAATGCATGGATGTATGAATGTTGTGATAATGTATATATGATATGAGAATGATTTCTGATGTATACAAATGATAATGCAACTATATGAGAATGACGTTTTTTTGATTAATATCAAATGTGCTCAATCAATTAATGATAGAGATAACATCATTGAGAAATTGTTTCAGCCTTGGAAAACCCATAAATACAGATGCAAACTAACATGAATGCAATCTAACTTAACCATGCCGATCTAATATACAAAGGTTGTCATTGTAACAACTGATTTGTCGTGCTTTTTATCATCATTGAGCCTTTAAAATGTTGAAAGTGAGTACAAACACCAATGGTATAATTAGACCATGATGACTTGAGTACTACTTCCATGATTTTTGATATTGCAAGTTAACACAAGCATCTAGGTATAATTAGACTGAGATGACCTGAGCATTCCTCACGTAAACAAACAAGAGTTAATCATTTTCCTATACCAATTTGGAATGTGATTAGTGATACTTTGTAGCGCATGTCTCGTGACAATTTGCACAGTAATAATGATCAATTCATAGACAACAGACAAAGAAAAATCATACTCCTTCCTAGCTCCTCTAGTTCAATACATCATCAAGGTGCTCCAAAGATATGATGACAAAAATCAAAGTATAACAGTTGAACATTCATGCCAAAGTGATAAAACCATGATTCAAAAGAACATCATCCATTTTTAAAATTTGTTTTGATTTGATTGATTTAGCTGTTTGATGTTTGATATGGATGATTGATGTGTTCATGATTGTGATTGGTGTTTAATTTTGGGTTTTGCACTATGATCGTTGTGTTTGTTGTATTGTCTGACTGTTGTTTGTCTGTTGGTTTAAGCCCAAATTTTATTGCCCCTAGTGAGTTCAGCATTTTGTCCCTAGTCTAGAGATTGGGGGGACATATTTACAATGCAGGATATGTACATGAGGCTTTCAAGCGTGGGAAGGTGGAGTGGTGAAAGTGAATGGCAAAGCGAATGAATCAACATAGCGATAAGATAGAAAAATTAACCTATCTAAGTAACTTTTCCTATTATGAGTTTTCTACTACTTGTTTTATTGCACTTTTAGATTTTACTTGATTTTTTATCTTTTGATTTTCTGAGTTTTTGCTGTTTTCAGTTTGGTGATTCTTTTTGTTGTCACCAAGATGCTTTCTTGCAGTTTCATCAAGGTAACCATTTTTTTAGGACTTTTTTGATGTTTTTGTATTTTTTTCAAGACTTTTACCAATGCATTGGATGAATGAGGTGTAAAACTTCTTGAGATGTAGGCTGTTGATGGGTTCATATAAAAAGTCACCTTCAGGTGTGGACAACTGATACACTCCAGATCCAAAGACTGAGAAAATGAAAAAGGGACCTAGCCAGTTTGGTTCAAATTTCCCCTTCTTCTCTCTATCTTGTTAGTTGCGGGGATCTTCTTTCAGGACCAAGTCACCAACCTAAAATTTTCTTGGTTTGACTATGTGATTGTAACTTTGTGACATCCTCTACTGATAGGCTTTCAGGTGATCCACAGCTTGCTGACAATGTTCATCCAATAGTTCCAACTCTTGTAGCCTAAACACCCTATAATCCTCATCTGAAATGATTCCTTTTAGTGACACATGGAGTGATAGTAGCTCAACCTCAATAGGTAGAATGGCCTTCGATCCATAAACTAGAGCATAGGGTGTAGCTCTTGTTGGGGTATAGATATTGGTTCTGTAAGCCCACAAAGCAGGGTTCAGTTGAATGTGCCAATCACATCTAGGATCGTTGAAAGTTTTCTTCAGGATTTTCAAGATGGTTTTGTTTGAGGCCTTCACCTGGCCATCTCCTTGAGGGTAGTATGGTGTGGAAAATTGATGATGGATATGAAACCTTTCACAAAGTTCTTGGATGTCCTGATTCTTGAAAGGTTTGTCGTTATCCATGACAATGGATTGAGGAATGCCATACCAACAAATAATATAATTTGGGATGAAGGATGCAATTTATTTTCTTGTGATGGTGTTTAGGGGAATAACTTGAATCCTCTTTGTAAAGTATTCAGTGGTTGTGATGATGAACTTGTGTCCATTGGACGATGACATATGTATCTTTCCTACAAGGTCCAATCCCCATTGAAAAAAATGCCATGTGGATGCGAATGGTTGTAGTTCTTGTGCTAGTGCATGTAACAGGTTTCCATGAACTTGGCATTTTTGGCACTTTTTGACAAATTGAAAAGACTCCTCCATATTTGGCGAGTAATACCCCAAACATAGGAGTTTTTTAGTGAGAGTTAGACCACTTGAATGTGTGCCACAAATACCTTCATGGACCTCGTGTAAAGCAGTTTTAGCTTCGTTACATTCAAGACACTGAAGGAGAGTACCATCAAGACCTCGTCAGTAAAGTACATTGGCTATCAAGGTATGCCAAGCTGCTTGTCAAATAAAGTTTCATTTATGGTTTCAAGATAGATCTAGTGGTAGGGTTTTGTCTCGTAGATAGGTATAGATTTTCCTATAGATAGAAGCATCAACCTCGACTAAATGGTATATGACTTGGGATTCAGGGTTATTGTAGGTAGGGTCAAACAGTTGTTCCACCATGAACTCATAATAGGCTCATTTTTCAAGTATCTATAAGAGAGAGGAAATGATTGCCATAGCATAAACAACTTTGTTATTCCCTCTTGGAATCTGCTCAAATTTGATCTCCACAAAGCACTTCTTGAAATCATTGACCATTTTCTTATATGGAATCAATTTATCATCTTTTGTCTGGTAGTCATCATTCACTTGATTTATGATCAATTAAGAATCTCCATAGATATGTAACTCTATGATTTTCCATTCTATGATTGTCTTGATACTAATGATCAATGCTTCATACTTAGTTGTGTCGTTAGTACAAGGAAAAATTAACCTATAGGACTTTGGAATGGTGTGTCCTTGTGGCGTGACAAACAAGATTCCTGCACTTGATCCATGTTGTGTGTAAGATCCATCAAAATATAACATCCACTATTGTGTTGACACTGTAAGGACATTGGTGTTTGGAAACTCAATACTCATGGAATGATCATCCTATAATGGTGCTTCAGCTAGTTGATCGACTATTGCTTGTCCCTTGATTACTTTCCTGTCCACATAATGGATATCAAACTCACTCAATATCATTACCCATTTGGCTAGTCTTCTTGTCAAGGCAACTTTGTTGAGTAAGTACTTCAATGGATCAATTTTTTCTATGAGTTTGATGGTGTGGGTTAGCATGTAGTGTCTTATTTTTTGAGTAGAAAATACTACCGCCATAAAAGCTTTTTCAATAAATGTGTAATTGATTTCATAGCCATTCAATGTTCTGTTGATGTAATAAATTTCCATCTCTTTTCCTGTAGAATCTTCCTGTGCCAGTACAATGCCCAAAGATACCTTTGTTGTCGCTATGTAGAGTAATAATGGTTTTCCTTTAGTTGGTGGTACCAGTATGGGTGGTGACATTAGATACTTTTTCAGTTGATTAAAATCTGATTCACACTTTTCATCCCATTTGAAAGAAACATTCTTGTGTAACAAGTGATTGAAAGGATGAGTTTTATTTGCAAGCTGTGCAATTAACCTCTTGATGGATTGGAATCATCCTTGCAATGATCTAAGTTGACTGATATTCTTTGAAGGAGGAATCTTCGTGATGGATTTAACTTTCACGAGATCCACCTCAATACCTTTAGTAGATACAATGTATTCCAAAAGCTTAGCTAATGTCACACCAAATACATATTTCTTCGGATTTAACCTCACATTGAATTTCTCCAATCTGATGAAGATTTTGTCTAAGATTTCCAGGTGTCCTTCTCTAGTGTATTATTTTTCCAACAAGTCATCTACATAATCCTCCATAAAGGTGTGCATCATATCATGAAATATAGTGGTCATTGCACATTGATAAGTAGCCCCAACATTTTTCAACTTGAAAGGCATGATGTTCCAACAAAAAGTACCCCATGGACATGCAAAAATAGTTTTCTCTTGATATTTGGGTGATATTTTGATCTGGTTGTAACCTGAAAATCTGTATATAAGTGATAACATTTCATGACTAGCTGTTAGATCCATAATGATGTCAATGTTAGGCAAAGGGAAGTCATCTTTTAGGCAAGCCCTGTTAAGATCTCTAAAATATGTACATATCTTGATGCTTTTATCTAGTTTTAAAACTAGTACAATGTTGGCGATCCATTCAACATAATCAATTGGATGGATAAAACATGCATCTAGTAGTTTCTTCAATTCAACTTTCACCAATAGGGCAATATGCAGATGCATTTTTTCTCAATTTTTTTTTCACTAGCTTCACTCAAGATGGTAGTGATAAATGATACATGATAAGCTCTAGATCTATGTCAGGCATGTCAGCATAAGACCAAGAAAAGTTGACTTGCCTCTCTTCAAAGAACTCAGTGAAGCTTGGTTTTTCCACCTCTTCCATGGATGTTGCTAGATGTAGGGTCTCACTATTTTAGTTGTGCCAATGTTGATGGATTGAGTAGGTTCAATCAACACTGAAGATCTCTCATGATAGTGTTTGGGAAGAGTGTCAATTATTCCATCTTTTGGTGCCTCAAAGAGGTTTTCACCTTGAGATGCACTCTTTATTTTTACTTTTTCTTGATCTAATACTACCATTAAATGGTTTTCACCATTAGATCTATTTTTTATATTCATTTTGTAGTTGGAAGATTTTGCACTCCCCTTGTTTGAAGCTTCATTATGAGATTCACTGGTGGAACATGTTTCGGGATTGTCAGAACAAAGGAAGTTCACACTGGCGTCATCGTTTTGAAAGATAGGTATGTCAAGTAGCTCATTTTGGTCCCAATCAATCAGTTCAGGGTGTACCAATGGAAATGAATCATCAGATTGGTTAAGGTCTAAAGGGGTTAGTGTCATGATGGCAACATTTTCAAAGTTTTCAATAGCAATATCGAGGTCTATTATGTTACTCTCTTCCAAAGTATCTATGTCGCTCAAAGTCTGATCATCTTCGCTAGAGTCATTGATATGTTGTGATCCAATTTCAGGTGGTCTAGAACTCAAGCTCTGTCCCTCCATACATGTTGGTGTATACTTTTGTATCACATCAATTTATTTATCATGACAAGACTCTTCAAAGAGGGAATCCCATTCATATTCATTGGAATCTATATTAGAGCTATCTCTCAATTGAAGGATTCATTCAACAACCTGCTACCTAGTTTCTTATTTTGATTCTTCCTTGTATCCTAGCCCTATTTTGTCCTTTCAATTCATTGTGATAGGCTGAATTGGTTCAACAATTCCTTCTTTTCTTTTATCGATAGAACCTTTCTCTTCGTATCCCATCTTTTCTAGGATTGTTTTTCCTTTTCCATATTTTTCTGTTTGTACATTAGAAGTTGATGCTTGTGATGCTTCTTCATCTTTGTATAGCCAGTTTAAAACATACTTGTCTTTTGATCTGTCGACTAAAGTGCCTACTTTTACAAACTTACCATCAAAGAGTGTGGTTGGTTGTGAGGATTGTTGTTTTGATGTGGATTGCTGCCCATATGACTTAGGAGAAGGCATCGACTGTGAAAGATACAATGATTACTCAAATGAATATTCTCCTAGGCTTTTTCCTTTCAATTGGATCTTTTCAAACTATTTTTATTGATAATTCAATTGTTTTTCATTGTTTTATGGAGAGGAATCACTGATACCTTTGTCTTTTGATTGAATCTTTTCCTCAAACTGATTTGACGAAGAACTGATTTGACCTTCATTGTTTGACGGAATAGGAATGATAGCTTCCCTATTATGTGGCACAAAAGTATCTTGAATTTTTTTGAGTGTGTTGCAATATTGTGGATTGTTGGAATAAGATAAAATGGTGATTTATTTCCCATTGAAAGGAAATTTCAAGCATTGGTGATATGTTGATGGCACTACTTGTATCTCATGAATCCAAGGTCACCCCAAGAGTATATTGTATGTTAACTCTTTGTCCAACACTTGGAAGATTATTTCTTTTACAGCCGGTCCCACTTGAATTGGTAGCATGATCAACGCTTGGGAGGATCTCTCTTCATCATCATAGGCTTTGATTGTGATTTTTCTTCTAGCATCAATGGTATTTTCTGAATATCCAAGTGCACGAATGAGTTTCAAAGTATATATATTTAGGCCAGCTCCACCATCTATTAGAACACGTTTGACCCGGTGTTTATGAATTAGAACCTCAATGTGGAGGGTAGCATTATGTGGATTCTTGATGGATACATCATCATGTTCTGAAGATGATAGGAAATAAGGTGCATTCAAGTGTCCCACCATAGCTTGAAATTGGAAAACTTCCAGGTTGTTTGGTGTTGTGGTGGCTACTAGAGCTTGTTCTAAGATTTCTTTGTGAGCTGCTAAGATTTTGAGGAGTTTCAATATGGATATTTGAGCGGGTATTTTCTGCAATTGATCAACTATGTTGTATTGAGTTGCTAGGGCAACAATAGTTGCTTTGGATGTAGAGGAGGTGGCCCCTTTCAATTTTACCTTAGCTTTCCCTCTTGTGGTTGCGTTGACAGATTGATGATCTTGTTTCTCTATGATTTTAATGACATTAATTTGATTGTCACTTGTAGCAACATTTGTGATCATATTTATTGGTACAATGTCATTAATTTGATGTGATTTGGTGTTGATGTCATGGTGATGAGTTTCAGTTGTAACAATGTTTTGTTCATGTTCAATGGTGCTGTCATTAATTGGATTATCAACTGCAATAATATCTTGCTTGTCATGGGTTTGATTATCAACAACCTTGATATGGAAAATGGTAGAATCATAGACATAGTTCACATTTTTTCCTTTGGTGTTTGATGGAGAGGATTCCCCTTTTTCATAGTTTGGTAAAGGATTCTTGAATGCTCCATGATCATTGTTTGTTTGGGGTCCTTCTACAAATATGGTCTTGTTATCAATCAATTCTTGTATCAAATGTTTCAATTGCATGCAGTCATTGTTTTTATGTCCCTTGTTTCTATGAAAGTCACAAAAATGAGCATCATTCCACCATGAAGGTTTAACTTGTTCCCAATTTCTTGCCTCTGGTAATGTTATAACTTTGGCTGCAAGAAGCTCCTTTAATGTTAATTCCAATGACTCTCCCAAAGGTGTGAACCTTCTCTGATTTGAGAATATTCGATATGGTGGTGGTTTAGCTCTAGCGTTGCTTGGATTATTGCTTTGGTTGACATTTTGGTTGTTTTTTTGATTGCTAGTTCAATTATTGTTTTGATTGGTTTTGGTGGCAGCTACTGTCAAGTTAAATATTGGTTTTGCATTTTGTGTTTTAGCTGAAGCATCATTGTTACTAGCATTTTTGTTTCATTGCCAAAACTTTGTTTTATCACTACCATTGTAATTGTTGGAGGAGCTTGATGAGTTGTTTTCATTGTAAATTTTTATGACTCCTCTCTTGACCAAAGCTTCTTCGATTTTTATCCCATTTTCAATCAATTTTTCAAAGGTAGGTGGGCATTGTAATTCTAATCTATAGCTCATCTCATCACTTAGATTGCCAATAAATATTTCCATCTTTTCCTTTTTAGGTATGGGATGAGAATATCTTGCAAACAACCTTCTCCACCTTTGTAAAAATGTGAGGAATGATTCACCCTTTTTTTGTTTTGCATTACAAAGGTCCTTCATTGTTATCTCGTGTTGAATGTTGTAGGAGTATTGTGTGATGAATTTTTTTAACCAACTCTTCAAGGTTCTAATTGGTGGTGCATTTGGAGAACCATTCAGGTGCATTGTATCCTCCTAGGCTCGTGGAAACAATCTCATCAGTGAGGTTTCTTAGGTGTGAAATTCAAGACTTCGTGGTTCTAAATTCCTCCATAGATCTACATTGGATCTGTTTACCATTATATTTATATATGCTGCAGAATTCAATGTTTGGGAGAAAGGAATCATGTTGATATTTTGATCAAAGGATATGGGCAAATGTCTTGTATCAGAAAATATAGCTTTAGTTCCCCTTTGCGTATTTTGATCAAAAAGAATGGATCTTAATCTAGAAATTTTTAGTGCTCTTGCAAAATCTGTCTAGTTATTTGGCTTTGAATTTTTGAATTTTATGTTTCCAGCAGGATCTTTTTTTGAACAAATGACTTTTTGCTTGGTTTCTCATTTGTGAATGGGAATTAGAGATGCTTAAATGGATGATTTCTTGAATTATGACTTCAAACATAGTAGCAAGTTTTCAAACAATTGTGTCAAGCCTAGGAACTAAACATTGAGTATGTATTCAAGAATCTAGTCCGATTCTTTTGATTGCCACAGGTATAACACAAGAGAAGATAATTCAAGCACTTTTCTCTTCTCCAAGGTCACTTAAAATACCACAACCCACATCTTAGAACCATGTCAGCTCACATAGCCCTATCACCCCCTAGAGGGTGCCCGTGTTTTTTCCTTTTCTAGGTCTTAACCAAAGTTGAATCCTCTGATTTTGGCTAGTAATCCCTGATGGTTATATAGTGAGTATCTTGGGGGTAGATTCTTCCCTCCCCTTGCACTATGATATTATAAGTGTTTGGAGAGTGACTCGGTTGGCTTCTACACTAAGGTTTGTAATAAGGGTTTATGTTCCATGCGGCAATAGATAAAATCCCTTAGGAGACCTCCCAACCTTTAGAACAAAGGATTTGGGGATGGTTATCTTGCCCACTACCGTTGAATTGTGGACTTTCCCCGAATTCGCTTTTGATTGTAGTGGGTTGGAAAACTTGGCTTTAGTTGTTCCCACTTAGGTCATTCCTATAGGGTGAGTACTTTTTCCCAGTACGATAGGCCTTCTAAAGGTGTCAACAAAGCATGAAATAGTGAGTTTGACATTTTGGTCACCTAGTTAAGGGCAGAGCATAGGCCTATCACTTCAAGCATGAAAGACAAAGGGTTATTTAACCTTTTAATTAAACTAGGTTCCTAATTTAATCAAAAGAAGATAATAAAAGCTCTAGCCCCTACATACATCATCAGTAGTTGCATAAGATTGTCTTTGACTGGCGTATTAAGCACCTACAAAACATAAAACCTCAATTAGTTCTCAAAATTTTAAGATTTTGAAAAATTAAATAGATGCACTAAAACAATCATTAGATGTGCTAGAAGATCACACCTATGCGCTAGAAGAACTACTCAATGCACTAAAATAACAACTAGGTGCACTAAAAGAACAACTCTATGTGCTAGAAAAACTAATGGATGCTCTAAAATAAAGTTCGAATGCACTAGAAAACCCCTTGTATGCACTGAAACAAATGTTGGATGCACTAAAAGATCCTCTGGGTGCACCGTAATAGGGAATAGATGCGCTAAAATATTATTTGTATGTGTTGTAAGAAATCACAGTCACGCTAAAATAAGTTCATGTCCAAAATCTGTAACACAACTTCCAAAAAACGTCAATAAAAAGGTGGGTGCGAATTTATGTGTGAGGTAAAATGTGTAAAGAAAAAAAGATCACAGAAGGAATGAGACGTATTACATTAGAGAATTTAATCATAGAATTAACCAAATTAAAACAAAATAAATCTCTAAAATTGTTCCATTGTTCTTTATTCTCAAGGATCCTCTAAATCATTAGTGCTCTTAGATTTGTATATGCACTATGAGTAGTTTGGATGACAACCTAAGAAAGGAGATGTTGTAGAATGCAAGAATCTAAGTTCCTACATGATATTGAATGTTGCAAATGATAATGGTGATATTGACAATGGATATGATGTTGAAAACTATGATGCAAATGTTGTATAAAACTAAGATAATAAATACAATGCAACTATGAAACTAAGCCATGATTCTAAACTAGAATGATAAAGCAATTCTAAATGCTAAATGCCTAAATTTTCTATTCTCAAACTCTAAATGCTCAAAATGCTCAAATATTATTTCTACATAGTAAAATTACTCAAAGGTGGGATTGAAAAATGTTGGAGAAATGGGTTGTATTTATAGGATTTCTAAAGCATAAAATGATGTGGCAACAACCAATAGTCAAGATTTCAGCTGGAGAGATGAACAGTGGAGATGGAAGAAGTTAGAGGGAATCATGGAGGATGTTCCCTTGAATGTGAACACCATGCCAAGTGTATGAGGGAATAAAATGTGCGAAAGAGCCAAGTGTCCAAAGTTTTTTTTGGAATTGGTTGAGGATAATTGCAATTTAAATGTTAGACATATTTAAATTCATGTGACACTTGATGATGTGGCAAGAGGAAAAGTTGTAGACATGTGCCTAAATTCAAATTGGGAATTTAAATTTATTGAGAAGATTATTAATCAAATAAAACAAACTATAGGAATTTGTTTATTTAATTAAATTTAGAAGAATGTGATTTAAGATGGAAGAATTAGAAGGTATGAACTATAGAAATAAATTTAGAATTTATTTATAAGTAGAGGAATTAAAGGAGTTAATTAATTAAATAACTTGTATTTAATTAATTAATTGTCTTGACCGATTTTAGGTGTATACACAATTTTCCAATTAACCTCAATCACCCTTTGCTTGAGCAACATATTAACAATAATCTGTGAATCAGATTCATAGATAATCTTATGCCAACCCAAGGCACAAGCATGCTCAATAGCCCAAATAATTGCTAGCCCTTCCATAAGGTTATTAGAATGTCACCCCTTATGGATGGAGAAAAGGAAATTAACCAAACCAATACAATCTCTACCAAATCCACCAATACCAACAAGCCCTGGGTTACCTCTAGAGGAACCATCAGTATTAATCTTCAAAAAATCCACTGGAGGAGGCAACCATCTTCCAACCCTTTGAACCTTCTTTTTTTGCACTCCTTCCTCTTGTGACACATGCAGAGACCGAACTCAACCCTTGCAAGCCCAATCTATTCACAATCTCATCATCACTTCTTTACAATGGAAAGGCCACTTC
>VDFB02387144.1:0-123495 GCA_007258455.2 Sequoia sempervirens
TTTAGGGTTTTTCAATTTTCAAATTTCAAATGTTTTTGGGGTTTTTTAGTTTTTAAATATTTTGGGATTTTTTGAGATTTTGACCAAGAACCTAACCTAAAAGACTATCCTAGGGGCCTCAAGGGCTGATCAAATATTATTCTTGCCTACGTTACACACGCAGAAGCCTCATAGTTCAACTGACTTGACTTCTTGTTGATGAGAAATGAACACTTGATGGATTGTCAGTTTATTATGACAGACTCCTAGAGACTAACCTTAGGTGTCTCAGGGGCACATCAATCATGGCCTTGCCTATGTTCAAGCTTAGAGACTCGTAGTTTGACATGGTACCATTTTTGGATTTTCGATGTTTTGACCTTTTTAGGGATTTTTATGTGTTTTGGATGTTTTGGATTTTGACTAAATACAACTTTTTGAATGTTTTTGGATTTTAGTTGTATAGGATTTTGATGTTTTTGGATTTTTCACATGATGTTGACAAGTGTATGGATATGTGACAATTTGAATGATTTTTTTTGGGATTTTGTTGAAAGTCAAGCAAGGATTGATTGATCTGATCGATAGATTATTAATAGTGATAACATTGTTGAGAATACACAACAATGCAAAGATAGTGTTAAACAACACAAAGATTGGGAAATGATATATCCTGAGATGATGATGGATCAATTGGATAAGATAGATCAAGATTTTGAAGGTAGGCTTGGAACAAAATCATTTTGATGTGACATTGAAGTGCAAGGTAGATTTAACTGATATTGATTGTTTGGATTGATGTTTGATAAAAGATAAAGCTTGATAAGGAACATCTCGTCAAAATGTGCCATGGGATAGTGATTTGGATTTTTGCATACGAATGATTTGACCAATTTGATTTCATGTTAGAAAATTTTTAGATCACAACATGAGTTATAGGATATAGCTCAAGATTTATTCCCAAAGAAAGATGTAAGTATCTACCCCCAGTGTCTAGCAATGTATGGAATGAGATGGGTGGATGCATGGATAAATCAATGGATTGATGGATGGGTATGCGAAGGATGACAAGGATTATCTTGTGATAGGATAACATGTTTGGATAGAGTATGCCTCTTTGGACAATGCCTCATGGCTCAGATAATGCTGGTTAGGATAGGAACAATGATAGTGACCCATGTCAAGATGTTTACCATAAGCAAATGTGAAGTGTACACCAAAATTTTGTCAAGATCAAGATCATTTGGAATATGGATGAAAATGGATTGGATGATGAAGGGTTCTTAGATTTATTATGGATAATATGGATGGGATGAGATGCTTCCACCTGAAATGGTGCACATAGATGCCTATTTTCCAAGTTTTCATTATGGTACTTGTCCAAAGCACCACCAAAGTGGTTTTCACTAGAGGACAATTTTTCTCTTCCCTATTTTCTTAATTTTTTTATTTTTTGAAAGTTCATGCTCATGTTGGACCACCTAGTGGTACTAATGTAGACACTATTGGTGTTGATATATATGTTGATGTCATGATTTTCCAATGATATCTTGCTTGGAGGAGTTGCTTTGTTAGGATACATGTGCTTGAATGTAACCCTTGGATTATCTTATCAACTTTGACAAAATTAGAGTTAACCTTACCTAGATGTGCACCTCACAATAGAGTGCCCTTAGAGTCCTTATGATAAAGAGTTGCTACCAATATATGGTCAATACGAGAGTTGGATACCATGTATGTTGAAGTGGATGGTGGAGTGCATTGAGAGATACGAGATGTAGATGGATTGGTCGACAGTTTGGAATCTTTGATTCTCCAAACTTGGGATGATGAGCAATGATGGGTGGATATGGAGATTCGATTGGGACCAACTTCTTCATATACTTTGTAGGTCACTCTTGAAGCTTCCTTCTACAAAAATGGATAGTTTTGATGGATTAACTTCCCTTTTTTATTTTTCCCCATAGTTTCTTTGACTAATGGAGTTTAATAGGGATGATTTTCTTTATTTTGGTTTGGTTTCCATTTGAATTTTTCTTGTCTATTTTTCTTTTCCAATTCCTTTGCTTTAATAATTTGCTATTTTCTCTTATATAGATCTCTTTCTTGTGGTTGGTCCCAATTAGTAGGTGGAAAGATGTGTGGACAATGATTCATGATATGAATGATTATAGTGTTGGTAGCTATTTCACCATAAGGACTCTTCGTGCTCCCATGTTGATGTTTGCACTAGATAAAGTTGCCCCCAGTATTATGGGAGTATTACTAACATGCTTTGATTTTGCTACTGAAAAACCATTTCCTTGTTGTTTAAGATTGTTTAGCTTTGTTGATTCTTTATAATGCTTGATATCCTCATACTCACTTTCTGCAATTTGCATGGAGGATGTGTCTGATTTTGATGCTTCATCAAAAGGTGATGATGCTTTACAATCCATATAGGATTCTTCCTCATGGTCTATTTCTTCTTGCTCTTCAAAAGATGTTTTTGATTCACCATCCATGTAGAGGTATTCTTCATGATCAATTTTTGATATGTCTATGGATTTTGCTATGCCTTGATCATGTGTAAAGATATTAAGAATAGGAGACTCTTGTTCCTTGGTAATGATATCAAGAGTATGAGACTCTTGTTTTGGATGAAGATCATCTACATTTCCATTAGTAGCAAGCATCTCATGGGTAGATGGAGGAGTATGTGGTATATGGATATGATCCTTATTCATGACATCTTGTATGGATTGGATAATACCCATTAGATCATGGTAGTATCTTGGAGATACATATTCTTGATCTTGACTTTGTGTGGTGTTATCTTCAATATGCTTGAGTTCATATTCTTGACATGGATCAATTTCAAAGGATGGATTGTTTGCAAAAGGTTCTTGAATGTATTCATTATGCATGGGTATTGAATTAATATTTTCTTGATTTTCAAGTGAATTTTGATAAAGTGTTGAATTAAGGATTTCTTCAATATCGACAATCATGAGATCAAATGATGTCAATATGTCTTGGAAAGGAACATTTCTAGACTTTGGTGAAAGATGTTGATCATTCTTCGGAAAAAATTCTTGAGATATATCATTACACGAAGTAGAGACATTGTCAACATGATCATTAGAAGATGAATCTTGAATTTTATCCTCAACAATTGTGGTAGTAACCTTATCAATGTCTTCAACCATGAGATCAAATGATGTAAAGATTTCTCGAAATGGATCATTTTTAGATATTGGTGAGGGATTTTTATCAAGATTATGAAGTGACTCTTCATGTATGTTGATTGGATCATTAGATGAGGTAGAGACATCTTAAAGTTGTTCATTTATGGATAAATCCTGATCATTGTTTTCAACAATTATGGTGGAGAGATTTTCACTACTATCATTAGTGGTTTAATCTTGATCATCATCCTCAACATTTATTTTTCCTTGATCAAGAAGGTCTTGGATGAGATATTTGAGTTTGATACAATCTGATGTGTCATGAAATTTTGTGCTATGGTATTCACAATAAGAATTACCATCATCCCATGGGAACTTGATGCTAGGTTCACCCCCATTTAATGATTTTGGAAAATGATAATTTTAGCATGGACTAACATGTTTAATGTTGATTTGATTGGATCCCCTAAAGAAGTGTATTCATGTTATTCATCTGGTGAGATTTGTGCTTGTTGCAATTCATCTAGTTGTGATTCATCTTGGAGATGTGGTGATTGATCTTATTGAGGTTGTTGATTTGGATATCCAACTTCTTGATATTGATGATGTTGTTCTTGATATGGTTGTGGACACAACTCAATGTTTTGATGACATGGTTTAACCAATGGGGGAGTGTGTCAATTTTTGAGTGGAGATGTCTCTTGGTGATATGAATCAACAAATTTGGTAAGTGTAGCAATTTGAATTCATAAAAAATAAATCTTGATTTTGATTTTGATACCCTTGATATAGTTGATTTGGTTGTTGTTCAAGCATATTAAAAGTATACACTTGTGGTAGTTGTATGGGATCATGCACAAATTGATTTGGACAATGTTCTGATTTGGGATGATGTTTATATTTTGCATTATAGGTTGGCATCAAACATTGTTGTGATTGGGAAACACATTGCTCTAATTTAGGTAACCTTGATTTTGCATGGTGTTACCTTGATTTGGATCAATATATTGAGTTGTCAACATATTGTTTAGATTTTGAACAACATTGGTGTGATCTGTAGACGTATCTATCCCATAGTTCACCAAGTGTGGGTTTGATATGTTCATGTTTGGTAAGTTTGTATTTGGTATACTCACATTTGGCATGTATTGATTTGATGGGATAATGTTGTTTTATTGAAGAATCATGTATTGATCATTTGGTTGATAGATTTGTAGGTTTTGAATTTGATTTAAATCTACCATAGGGAAAGGTGTTCCAAAATTTAGATTGGGCATACTCACATTTGTTGTAGCATTGAGGTTTGTAGGATATAATGATCCCATGTGTGAATTGTATAAATGTGAGTTTTGATAATCAATTGGTATTGTAAGGATTTGATAGTTTGGTTGATTTATATCACTCATCATGTATGAATCAAGTTTATATTCCATGTTTTTCTTGTGTTTTGACCTTGTTTAAAAAGTGAACCTCTAAGATGTTTTGGACCAATGATGTGAATGGAAGATGAAAAGGGTGAATGATATGGGGGATGAACTTTCTAAAAAAATTGATAACACTTTTAGAAAAAGAGGTTTGATGTTTTGATGCTATGGATAAAGGTGTTAATGAACATATAAATCATTAATGTAGACTTGTGACCTTCAAGATAAACTAGTCCAAAAATGTGACGACTAACTCAACTAAGTGTATGGAAAATGATTCATTTCACACACAAAGTAGCTAAGTTAGGGGTTTGGTTTGATAAATTTCTAAGTCCAAAGTGTTGGTGTACCCAAAAGTTTATAAAGTTGTTTGGTGAAGTAAAATGTGAAATATGATGAAGGGTGGATGAAATTTTTTTACCCAAAATTTTAACCTAATAGGGACCTTTGTTTTGCAAGAACAAGGTATTAAGAAACATGTTATACCTCTAAAGTGAGAAAACCCTAAGGACTCAATGATTTTGGTAAAATAGAACTCAAATGATTTTGGAAATAGGACCCAATGATTTTGACAATAGAACTCAATGATTTTGGATAATGGAACTAAATGATTTGGAGAATAGGATTTGGACTCAATGTTTTGCAATATTTTCATTGTCTCAATTTCCTTGTTTTGGAGAGTCAATGTTTGAACATACATTAATGTTGGGTGTTTGTTTGATTTAATCTTTTCTTAAGTGAGATTGTTTTATTACCACATCAAGAAAGTCTTAGTTAAAGTTCAAACTAAAATGTCTATGTCAAAGCAACCCTCATTTCACAAAGTCCATTATGTGAAAATTGTGCGCTAATAACATAGTTCCTTATGTTAACCTTTGGAAAGTATGGATTTAGATATAAGCCAAAATACTTAGAAGCCTCTAAGGATAAAGTCCTAAGGGACAAGCAGTACTATCAAGACTTTTCGAAAAGGTATCCATGCTTAAACCAAGGGGTTTGAAGTTTGATGAATCATGTTGATGTGTATTTGAAATGTTTTGGAACCAATAAAAGTATTAAACTGACTCACAAGCAATATGACATCCCTAGCTCAATTGGGTATTTTTTTCTTAGTGGGCTTGCCTTATGCCCTTCATAGTAGAAGAGATGAATTTACATGCAATCAAGGAAAAAGTGTAGAGGTATGTTAAGAATGAAGTCTTAACCTCTACACTTCAACCAAAATTGGAAATGACAGTAACTTCTTGGAATCTAAGTTCCAATGCACCACTTTGACAAACTCGTTGGATGGAAAAAGTTGGCCACTACTTAAACAAGGTTCTTATTGACAACAAACCAAGAACACTGAAACCAACACTCACCCGCTGGCCACTTAAGGCTCTTTAACCATTCCCATTCCACTTAAGGCGTGGCATTAGGTGTAGTCTGTTGTTGGCACAGATTGATGCTAATTTCTCACGATTTCACATCCTTTATTTAAATCTCATAGATAAATGTGCTTGCAAGAACTTGACTATGAGTTTCCCATTGTGGGGTGTGTCTAATAGCAAGCCCTCTCTTAAGGGTGACACAAAGCATGAAGGTATACTCGAGTATTTCTCTTTAGCCAAGATTGCATGAAGCACAAGGGGAGAGGATACATACTACAAGTGCACACAAGCAACAAACTACACTTGAGTGAACTTCTCTTCAACCAAGATTGCACAAAGCGCAAGGGGAGTGGATACGCCCTACAAGTGTGTCACAACAAAGTAAGCACTCATTCATTTTAACCTTGTAGAGCACAATAAGTTCATTTTAAGCACCAAAAGGAAGTATTTGATTGTCTTGTTCAAGTTTAATTGATATAACAAGATGAGTATATGTGGGTCCAATTTTAACCAACTTTAAAAAGACTTAAAGAATTTGTGAGTTTTAAGCTAAATTGAAAGCTAGTTGTCTTAAGATTGTAAGTTTTAAAACCCAATGGAAATTTAGTGGTCCTAAAGAATGAAGGGAAAATAGCATGTGATGGGTTATAATTATCCCATGAGTTTTTGAGAACACTATTACAATGAATATCAAATTCTTTTTAACTTCAATACTCCATGCTCCTCTTCAAACCTATAATCCATGCTCCAAATATTAGATGAAATCAAGAAAATAAGAAGACGTTAGGGTTAGATAAATGATTAAGCATTAAAACCCTACAACCTAGACCAAGTTGTAATGTGATTTGACTTTAGGTGCAATAATGGAAAATTTAAATCCAAAATTGAAAATCACCTACACTATTGCATAAAGCATGAAATTCTACCCCATTTAAAAAAAATTCTTCGAAAAAGACCTTCATATGACCAAGATATGGTCATTTTAAGATAGACTATAAAAGCAAAAAATCTATAGCATCACAATAGAAATATAGCGACTCCTTTGCAAATTGTGACGCTTTTTGTAATTATTGGGACGCTTTTTTCAATTATTGTGATGCACTACCTCATGCTTGGCATGCATAGAAAGGCCTTAGAAGTGAGCCCAAACCCCTAACTTTGAAGCTCCTTACACCTATTGAGGTTAGACCTTCAGCCTTACCCTCTACCTTCTACATTATGATTGACATGCTTTGGAGGCCTCAAGAAATAAGATTGAACCACGATGTCCTATTCTCTTTATACTTGTCAGAGTTCGACCACTAGCCTTACCCTTTATTTTGCTTCTTGTGCACCATCGTAAGCCCACACTCTAACCTTTGAAACGTCAAATCATGAACTCTAAAAAAAAAAATTAGTTGTCATAGGTTGTGGATCACTACTCCCTCTTACCTTATTCTAGAAGTACAAAATAGAGCTTATCAAGCAAGCCCAAACACATGTATTTGAAGCTCTCTACACCTATTGGGGTTCGGCCATCGACCTTACCCCTTATCATTCAACTTTCCTTTACTCCATTGTAACCTTCCCACCAACCTCTGAAACATGCTTGATTTTGTCGAATGGGGCAGTTCTCTCTTCCACATTATCACTTTCATGCCTTTTTTTTAAGGTGTAAGCCAACCTACTGACCCAAAATGCCTGAAACAACCTTTGTGAGCATCGTCATAGTTAAATATTTCAATTGCTGGCCTTCGAGCTTCTTCTTACTAACTACTTGACAATCCGCTAAGAAATAATCCTCCAAGCAGACCCACGAACACCGAAAACATCTCGGATGTCAAAATTCAAGGATTCTTCTTGTTGCATACTTATCAAATGGTTAAGTTATAAACCTTAAGGCCAAAACCACAACATTGAATCCATTTCATATTTCATGGTTTGGGGTTACCTCATACTCCTTCCTTCATTTCATGTTAGAGCATAAGCCTAAACACTGACCCACAAACTTTGAAACCTTCTCAAGTGTCGGGGTTTGACTTTACCTCTTACCCCTTACCTTCCACTCGATAAGGAATAAGCCTTCTTACCATCTGCAACACCCGAACACATCACTTGCAAACCTTAACCCTTTTGCATATCAGTCTTCAGGCTTTCTTTATACTAACCACTTACCTTGCCAAGCCATTAAGACATAAACCTCAAAGCTAACTTGCAATTCCAAAACCTTTTCGGTTGTTAGCCTTCACTGATACCCTTTTACTGCTTACATCACCTTAAGTCAAGGCATAAGCCTCAATCTCAAAGTTCGATGTCCAAAACCTTTCTGGACTTACCATGCTCTCCCTTCCTTTGCTTGAGGGATTTGGTATGGGGCATGGCTGAGGCCCGATGTCTAACGCCCTTTGGAACTTGACTCCAACTTACTTTGTACTTAAAATTATGTTAAGTTGTAAACCTTAGGGTGGATCTCTGATGCCTGATAGGAAAACTTAATCTCGCTTCCCCTAGCCATTTTGGACTTTAACTCAATCCTTCATCATTTCTTTGAGGCATTTGATATAAGGTATGACCGAAGCCTAAAGTCTAATACCTTCTAATAGAGAGTAAGCTTCAAGCCTGAAGTCTGAAGCCCAATCATACTTAGCTGAAAAGGATTAACTCTTTCCTCTTTAAAAAACGATACAAGTAAGCTCGAGGTCTAAAGTCCAAACTTTTGGAACTCTCCAAGGCTTGTTGTAATGACACCCTAAGGCTAATGAATCTTTCTTCCTAATAGCCCTATGAATTCCTTTTGGCCTCAAATAATAGCTCTTCATCTGATATCACTCAGATCTCCTACTGACCTCAATGAGTTGCCTTTTTTGAACTCAATCAACTCATTTCCAGCAACCTCTCCTCTAAAATCCATAAGATGGACTTGTGATAATAATGGAAATCATATTATCAACAGATTAATCTGACTATAGTTGGGTTCAATTATCCTTATCAGATTAACTCTTTATTAGCATCTCCCAACTATCAGTATGGGTGTGATGTTCTAATCTAAGATCATATCATAATTCCATGATAAGGAACAACCCAAAAGCATAGAAGACTCTAAGACTCTTCCTCTATCCTTATTTATTTGCTATCTTAATCTCCCTTAATTAAGAAGTACCAAAGGGACCAAATCTACACTTGCTATATTTACTAAAATCTCTAAGGCTCCTTTAGTGACTTTAGTCATAATACTTGATATGAGGAACCTCAAGTGAATACTATAGGAGACATTCCCAATCAACATGAGTCAAATGATAAGAAAGGAGCTTTATTACTAGGGAACCTTAGAAACATAGTATAGCATGACAATTATAGTATCTATCAATGTAGATCTAGTCACATACCTTAATAGAAGTAATAACATAAGAATTTAACTAAACCACTCTTAGAATCAAATGACTAAAAGTATAGTGGCACTTGAACACAAATGGGTCTTGTATCATCTAAATGATGCACCCTTAATCCACACAACAACATAGTATAAGTTTAGAATGAAAGGATATGACACTGATATATAAAGGGAGGGGCCTTACAACATATATTTTATAAATTATTTTGTAAATACTCTAATTTCATCATTTTAGAGTAAATTGTCTAAATTTTTAAGTCAAACAAGAGATTTTGAGTTAAAAAAAATCACCTTATTTATTTTCCTAATCTATTTTTGGAACATCATCCAACTAAATTAAGGGCCCAACTTCTAAAAGCATTAAAAGTGTAAAATAACATATATATTTTCTTATCTTTTGTTGCCTTAAAAAAATTCCTAATTCACAAGTTTCTCACCTCACCTACCATGTATGTTATTTTTCACAAGTATATGAGGTGCACAAGATAACTAACATTTGTTTTACCAAGTCTATTCATCTAGTATATCTTATACCCACAATACCCACACATCTAAGTAAATTGAAAACTTAAATTTGAGGGGTAAAATGGAATGGAGATAGGCCCCATATCGAGTGTCTCCTAAATATCAATGTGCTAAAAATGAAGGCTAGTTTTAAACAATTGTTGAAAAATCTATAAATAAAATCAATTTTTATTCTTGCAAAAGTGAACAAAGATGTGTAGTTGAACTTAACTCTATGAAACTAAAATAGTAGGGGATGGAAGATGATAATATATTTTCTTTAATTCATTATATTTGTATTTAAAGTAAGGTGGTGTCTACAAATATTATTTGGGAACTTAGTACTTGTGAGGGTCATGTTCTCCTTAGTCAAACCTTTTAGAAATTTAGTTTGATGATGATGAGTCAAAATTGAAGACATTAGGAAAGCATTTAGTATTCATAAGATGATGGTGTAATTACAATACTCTATGATACTCTCATGATAATTTTAGACGATCTAAATAAATTTCAGTTAGTCCTTAAATACATCGCTCGTGCATGCAATTTGGAATAATTTGTTCTTTCTAATCAACTCATAATAGTTAATAATAGAAGTAAACATGGCCCCAAATTAAAAAAACATCACAATTAAAAGTTTGAAGTTTAAATCAGCATCTATAGATCTCAATCAAAATGATGAACGATGGATATGTAAAGTTGAATCTAGATCCTAAAGATGAATAATAATGAAGATGTGTTAAGATAAGATTATCAATTTATATATAAAGTACACCATATTACACACTAACCAATATATTATAATAACATAATTCTTATAGATCAAAGATATTAAAAATATAAATATATATTTTTTACTAATATTAAATTATCAAGATAACAAAATATTAAGCATATTATAATTTAAATTATATGATTTCTTAAATATTTAATTTCTCAACCAAAAAAAATAGTGATCAATTTAAATATCACGATTTCTCTAATCTCGTAGTCAATGCACTAAAATTACATATTATCTAATCTTAAGAATTTATGTAACCTTTATTTTGAAATATTTCATTCAATCAAATATAGTATGAAATCTCCTAAATCAACTTGAACTTACTATGCCATATTTTGCAAATTATTATTACTTTGAATAATCTAGTCTTGTACTTTTTTAACACTATTTAATTCATTAGTTTTCTAAAGCTTTTCTTTTTAAAAGTGTTCAATTTACTAGTTTTATGCTTTCTTGATCATATTTAATTTTCCAAGGTATTAAAATTTTACATTATCCACATCAAAAGTTATGTGAATTCATAATCATCACACTAATCTTATGTTTTCTTTAATCATATTTAGTTTTCCAAAGCACTAGAATTCTAAATTATCCACAGTTTTATGTGGATGTGTCATCATCCTTTTTTTTTAATTTCAATATCATTCTTTGTGGACTTTTATTTAATTTGTGGTTTTTATCAATAATGCAATTTTAAATAGTATATAAATCAAGTACCATTTCCGATTAGTTCTAAGTCAATATTTGTCAATGAGAAACATGATTTTGGAAATAATATACAAGTGGTTTCAAAATGGGCATTTTCTAATAATATACAAGTGGTTTTTAATTATAGATAATTTATAATAAGTTGACATATCTATTAGTTGGAGATTTTTTTTTTCAATAATGATACTATATAATTGTATGTTTGATTTGCTCATTATAAATTTTTCAATTAGAATTAGTTTTGCAATCAAGTACCATATTCTACTAGTTGATTATTTTATTATCTTATAATGTTTTAGTTGAAGGTTTTATTTTGTTATAATATCTTAAATATCAATAGATTATGAGTAAATATAAATTGACGTGAGATATTATTCATTTTATTTCTTATTTAATTTTGTATTAATTTTGGGAATATATAAATTATATGAAATTATGTAAAGTTAAGTGTGTTTTCTTATATTTTTAATTGTTCATTTACATATATCTTTATATATTTATACCTATCTTATCTTTTTACATATTCACTTTTAAACAATTAGCATATCATCTCATTTATCACACTCATCTATGTACGTATATTCATTTATATGTTTTCCATCTAAATTTGGTTGTTAGTCCATTATGGACAAGTCTATGGTTATAAGGGTAAACCTATGATCACGAGCTTGTCTCTTTTCATTTTAAATTTTAAAATTTAAATTTGATTGACTTAGTCTATTCACCCTATAACCTTGAACTAGCTATACACATATTTAGCACATTTTGATGCCATATGGTAGCATTTAAAGATGTTCAATGCATTCATTTAAAATAATTTTAAAACCAAGTAATCATTCACTAAAGAAGGTGATGCAGGAGCACCCAAGTTCATAAGCAATCTTGTACCATACAAAAATAGACTAAAAGAGGCTAAACTAATTTTTGGCTTTATGTGTAGATTTTGGATATGCTTAGAGGAGTTTGGGATAAGAATTAAAATTTGATTCAACCCTAATAGCAAAAGAAATAATAATTTCATCTTCTACAACAACATGAATCAACTTTTATAGAATCTAGCATATTCTATGGTAGCATGGTTTGACGATGTCAACCTATTGTACACTTTATCATCTTACACCTATGGATGAGTTCATTAATATCTACCTTATTTATTTCATTAGCATCTCTCTTTTTTATTTTAGCAATAGAGAAATTTTTTAACAATAGTTGTCTTTATCAACAAAATTCTAAGATGAATTCAATGAAAACTACAACATCAACATCACATGGAATGATTTCAACAAGAAGGTGAGTTCAACAATTGAAAAATTAAAAAGTGATGACATGGAATACAAAAGGCATCAAACCTTTTATTTTATCTAGTTAACTTATTTTAAGATTATTTCTTTTCAATTGGCTTCATTGGCTCAAATTGGTGATTTTTTTTCTAAGAAATTAAATAAACGCCTTTGAGCTTTCCAATCCACTTAAAGTATCAAGCATATAAAATATTAACACCAAAATATTTATAAAACTCATATAATTTTTCAAGCTTTTATTCACCATTACTAGCAATTTTTCCAGGTTCAATCCCCCACCTTGACTTCAAAACAAGATCTTCATCAATGTGGTAATATTGCTCCCACTAGGATTTCTTCTTCACAACAAGCCTTCTCAAATCAACACCTATCCTTAGTGGACATTTAAGAGGTAATTTTCTCTGTAGCCAATTAAAAAGCCTTAGATTGTGATGGCTTCCCCTATGAATTTTATAAAATTGTATAGGACACAATCAGTCCTGATCTTTTATAGTTCTATGATGAATCCTATACTATCAACTCAATAGCATATGAAATTCATACCTAAGGTTTTCCATCTAGGATAGCTTAAAAATTGGTATTCAATTACTCTCTTGAATTGTTAGCATTTAGGTATTATCAACCTTTCCAATCCTATATATTTATGTGTCTCCAACACTCTTATAAGCTATACTTGGATTCTTAGGGTGTAACTAGAGAAATAATTTATTCTCTATAATCTCCTAGAATATTTTTATTAGTTTCCATATGCATTTGTGAGTGATGTGGAGCACTAAGGTGGTGGCTACATTTAACTTTGAACTCATTGAAGGAATATTTCTAAGTCTAGGCACTATAGAAAGAAATGGAGAATCTTGTCACAATGAATGGGACCTATTTGAGTTAGTGGACTCCAAAATAGAGTGATAAACTTGAGGATGTGATTCATCAAGGAGTTATGAGTCAAATATAACTTTTCTATTATGTTTTCTATTTGAGGATTCATTGATTGAGCCCATGTAAAGTCATGGATTTATTTACTATTCTCAAATGATGCTCTCCCAGGTGGGTTTGGGGTTTTTGCATGATACCATGGTTTTGGTACCGTTTGTTTGGTAAAACCATTTATAGTTTTGTTTTCTATCTTTTCTTGTGTATTTGAGGTATAAGATAGTGGTTTGATAACATTTTTTATAGGTATATAGATTCTTTTAGAATACTATCAAAGTGCAAAGAGGAAATGTGTTTATATTGTATATATATTTTGGCCCCAATTTCATTAATTTGGTTAAAATTCTCTTTGAAGATGCATTTTTATTCCTTGCTATTAATTATTAGTAATCCTCCTCATTTTTTATTTTTCACTCCATCAAACAAGGTTACCCTTTGGCACTAGTAATTTATGTTTTTTTCTCAAAATGTTTTAACTACATGCTAGCCAATGTTATCTATCAAAGAAAATTTAAATGTATTTCTCTTCCTAACTCTTTCTCCCAAATGATTAATAGATAATTTTTAATTATTCCTTCCTCACTCTTCTTGAGGAACCAAATAGTATCAATAATTATTTGTAATGTATTAACACCTTTTTTCTTGCTTCTAGCTCTATCATCCAATAGAAAAAAATTAGTGTTGTCCCTAGTCTTTTCTCCATATGCTAACATGAATTAAAAATTGTGGTTGAAAATAGATCAATCATGGGGATATATTTTTCTTTCTTCACATGCATTTTCTTTCTAATATTCCTCTACTACTTTTTGGAAATCCATACTTCCTCACATTGAAAAGAAGTTACATTATCATAATTCCAAACCCCTTTCTCTTATTGGGAAATTTTTATTTGATATAAAATGCTCATTGTTTCCCATGTATACTATTCATCTTGTTGGAACCCTTCTAAATCCTATTACTAGAAGCTATAAATGCTCCTTAAGTATTTCCTCTATACCTCAATAGAGCACAATAGATTATTTCACCTAGTCACTTGGGAGTTCTTGTACTTCCATAAGACTTTGGTAGCCTTGGCCTTATTGATACATATAAACAAGATCTAGCTTTGTGTGCTAGGTGGATAATTTTTTCCTTGGAAGGCTAAGAAGATTGAAAAATTATTCTCTAACATTACATATATTTTGGAAATCCCTCTAGCCACAATCAGTGTCATATTCTAGGCTTGCAAACCATCTTCACCATAAAGGAACTAGTAAAAATACAAGGCACCTTTTTCCCTAAGAGCATCTAAAATTCCTAGGAGGTTATCAAGTTGTGAGTCATTTGAAATGTGAATGGATTCTAAATTGGTATCTCCATCAATAATTATTCCTTATGGTGGTCTCTTATAGTCACTTTCTAATATTGACCCATTGTTAGAGTTTCTTGGGCTTGTGCCTTAAGGCTCTACAAATGTTATATTTGTGCTATTTCTAATCTTTTCTTCATAAATACTAAGACCTAGTTTTCTTGGTTTTATTTCAAAGTTAAATTCAAGGTTGAAAAATAATATTTGGAGTATTATCAAATTATATTGGACTCAATTCCCCCTAAAACAATTCATAAGGTACAAATTTATTACATCAAACCACTATGGGAGGACTGGAATTGGTTTCCAAATATTCCTTTTAGGAATTGCAAAACTTGCAAAGGTTATTCATGACTGACTCCTCACTTTCATATGGTACAAAGATTAATGTGAGGTGGAATGTTTAGTATTTTACCTCTCACTTGAGACATAGATTTAAATTTCACACCATAATGAGATGTCATGGAAGTACACATTATCCCTTCTCAAAGGATCTAGAGTTTCCTTGTCTTGATGCTTAAAATTGCTTTACTTGGGGGTCACTTTTATATCATTTTACTATGCTCTCTTGGACCAATCACTATTATATGGTATATTATATAAATATATATCCCCATTGAAATTTATTGTAAAATTGTGAGGCAGTGCCCCTTTTTCATGTATTGCTACATTGTAGGATAGGTTTTTTGTTATACCCATATTTAGAAATCAAGATCTTTCTTTGAGAATCCTTTTTCTAGTTGTGATATTTTGACATCTGATCTCTTGATATTTTTTCCAAATGATTTCATATTTCTCTAATATTGATTGTTGTAGAATAATATTTTCTCAAGGTTTGTGGATACTTTTCTTGAAGAAAATATCTAATCTTGGCATCAAAGGAACTACAATAGAGTACTAGGCATATATGGACTCATTTTTTCTAAGATTCAATGGTATTTTCCTTACAATTATGATGATTTTTTTTTTGAAGTTAACCACCATTATATTTATCCCTTTCTAGATGGCTATAATCTCATTTATATCAAATTTGGGATCTATTATATGTCCATATTGTAATATGAAAATTTTTGTGAACTCTTCCCATGAATTTATACAACTATTTAGGAGGCTTATATACCATTCTCTTGAAATCTCCTCCAAATTTTGTATAAACAACTTCATGATCACATCCTCGTGGTCAATCTCATACTCATCCATGATGTGGATGAAATACATAAAATTTTCTTCTCTTGTGACTATATTTTTAATTTGGAACCTTGGTATCTTTCCTCTTATTTCATTTAGAATTACATTTGGAAAATTTGGGATACCAAAGAAAACAAACTATTTGTACCTTTCAACTCCTAAAGGCTATCTATTGGGAGGGAATATTTAGGCATGCCTTAAAAATTTAGGCTTGATATAGTTGGAACATTGTTAGTCATTTTGATAATGTGGCGGTGGTTCTATAACATAATGAGAATGGTTTTTATTTTTATTTTATGGTTATTCTATTTGTGCATATATTTTAGTTTGATGCTTTTCTCTTGCTTCTTATAATTATTGTTCTAACAATCTATTTTGATCCATCCCATTTATATTTTGATAAATACCCCTATATCTTGGGTTGGTATCTAAATGTGTTGGCTCACTATCATGGAATGAAGTGTCATGTTCAATTTCATTCTTGTGTGACATATTGGGAGAAGTCAAATGCTATCTAGAAATATGTGTTTCCAAGTCCTAATTTCTCATGCTACAACCTTGCATATGTGCTTCATAATATCTATGATTATTTATTTGAACAATAAGCATATCATTCATTTACATCTCATAGTTAGGTGTATACATTTTTCAATGTGTTCTAACCATATTATTAGTTAAATCATTAGAAGTATGCTATGCCAATTTCTTAAGTGAATTCACCATCTCTACTTGATGTTCCTAATTCTAGATCTTAAGGGTTTGGCATAGGTAACTTACCAGTGATTTATATTTCCACATTCTTTTTTGTCTCTTTTTATGACATAAAACCTCTTTTTATCCTTATTTGTATCCAAGATAACTTCTTATTTCCATATTCAATTCTTTCAATTTGTTCACTAATTTTAGGTTTGACTAAAATAGATTTTTCACTCTTTACTTGAAAGAGATAAATTTATTCTACTAGCTGAAATATCCAAGTACCAAAAAAGAACTTGCATCCTTGTTGCCAATTTATTGGTGTAATTTGATGGGCTTCCAACTTACTTTATCCAAACAAAGTGACAATAAGAACTAGGGTCTTCAATATAAGAACCAAATTATGTCTTTGATAATGATGTCATTCTATCGATTCTTGAAATTTCTTCTCACACTCTTGGAGGAATCAACTTGTACCAAGGCCAAGGAAATTTCATATTGAAGGTGAATTAATTAGTTCATTAATATAATGTGAGTGATTGTAGGCCAATTGTTGAGAGTATCTATTATCTCGTTCACTTCATTCTCAACTAGACCCAAAGAGAGTTCCTAAATATTAATAGGATTAATCACAAATGAATATTATAAAAACCAAAACTGCTATAGTAGTATCTAATGAACACTTGGCCCCAAAGGTTGTCACTATATTAAAAACTAATGCGCGTAACATAAAACCTCTTTTAAGCTAATAGAAACATGTATACAAGATGAGTATATGTGAAACATGATTCCTTAGGACAATAACTCTTATGGATTACTATGGATGCTTTTCTAGATAAACCATTGAATCATGAATTGTATATAAAATAATAACCAACTCCTAAACTATTAGTGAATGATTATCATTTTGAGAGTATGACTGATCTTAAATATCTAGGACTAGTGTCTAATGTAGTGGGTTATAGAGTCACAATTTAACAAGATAAGTTAAAGTTTGAAATCACAAAAAAATATGAACTATGCATATATACACACCAAATATATGATATTAAACAACTAAACATACAAAAGAATCCATTGAAAAACTAAAAAAATCTATATGAAATAAAGAAGAGACCATTACAAATCTTGAAATAAACTAAAATGTTATAAAATTCATCAAATCTTTATTACAATAATACATACAAATGTGGAAAGAGGAAACCCTAATCTATAATTCTCTCATAATTTGTCACATAGAATTTCCCATAAATATTTATAAATGGCCATGTAGTCATTTATTAATCGATATATTTTACAATACAACCTCATTGTGATTTAAAAATTGTGCTACTCTATGAGAAACCAAACATATAGGAATTGAAACCCTATACATTCCTTAGTACCTAGAATCTCGTGTAAGAAGGAAATGACCAACCATTTTTTTGAAAAAAAGACTTATATTTAGCATTTTGTTTGGTAACCTTGTTTCTTATAGGAATTTGATAAGGAATAGGTCATAAAGGTGGCATGCAAGAAGTGAAATCCCATGGAATCTATGGAATGGATGGTTTAAAATTTATGTGAATATTATCAACTATTGGAACTCAACCATTGCATTCATGGTAAACTATATTTCATAATTCATCATAGTAATTACATGTGGATCCATGATCTAAAGATGAACAATGGATTCTAGGTAGGAAATTTTACCTAGGGAATTATAATAGTCAAATTTAGTCATTAATAGGACCTTGGTTCAAGATAAGTGATTGATATAGGAAATATTAAGGAAATGAAAAAAATTAAAGTGGGATTGAAGATCAAGATGGGAGGTGTAAATTTTCCCTTTACGATTGGAGGTTAAGACAAGATGTTATAATGGAAGTTTGAAATTCCACTAAAACTTTACAAAAGAAAGCGTTTAAGAAGGGAAGAACTTTGGGAGAAATGTGAGGAAAATATTTAGAACTAGAGGTAAGAATATCCCAAATTCCAAAGGAACTCTACATGGTAGGAGGAAAGGAGTAGCAAAGTACTTGAGAAACTTTGTGCAAATACAATACAAAACTTGTGGTCAAAAGTGTAGGCAAAATTGGAGGAAGTCCAAATTGAAGTGTAAGAAAATATTGAAAGAAGGAAAGTTGCAAATAATGTGAGGAAGGATCAAGGGACTAGAGGTTGGGGTGTGGATATATGAAATATAAGAAGTCCAAATGAACGCTTCAATTTTATCAAAGACAGGCAAAGTGAAAGGGGAAAAAGTTGAAAATGAACCATAGGCCAAGATGTTAAAATATTAGGAGGAAGTCTAGACAAATCTTGCAAGTTCATAAAGAACATGATACTTGATCAAAATTTAAGAATGAGAGGATGTTGGATACAAAATAGGATGGGAAGTTAGGATTTTAATATATGTTATAAGTCTAAACTTCCATAAATAACTGATAAATGGAACAAACAAAGGGAAGAAAAGGAAAGAAGGGACATGATGGATTTAGTGAAACTTCTATGTGGGACTAGTTGTAAGGATAAGAGGTTAGAAAACTAGAAGAAGTAAAAAAATCCATTGAAACTCCACAACTTTACAAAACCATATAAAATGACCAAAAACACCCCATAATTAGAACATTTTGGACTTTTTACAACTTCCAATATTTGATAGGAATATGGGGGATGATGATGAAGGAAAAAATAGTAAATTAGAATAAAGGAAAAACCATTTGGAAACTTCTCAAATCAGTTATAGATCAGTGAAATAAGGTCTATTGTTGAAGGGGGTTGAGACTTAGGGATTTTTTTTATATTTTTAGATTGTGTCCCAATAGGTACCAAGTCCCATGTGTCATTTTTATTTACCACAATCATCTCCTTATTAATGGCCACTTTCTAGGTCTTCACATCATTCATACCCATAGCCTCCTTTACATTGCTAGGCTCCTCAATATTAGTAATCAAAATAAAATTACATCTCGAATCAAGACTATTATACCTTTCTAGTTTCTATCTATGATGAGTGGACCTCCTTAAGAGTTGAGGTGAATGTTCTACCTCCTCTTTAGAACTATTTAAACTATCTAATTTATTGATGGGCATGTACAGGTGTGTCTTATGTATTTTTGTTCTATGATCCTTGTATATTTTGTCCAAACTTGTTGAAAAAAATAATCACCATTATTAGTCTTCAAAATCTTAATTTTTTACTAGTCTAAATTTCTACAATAGCCTTAAACTTTGTAAACCAACTAAATACATCATATTTACTCCTAATAAAACATATTTTTTTCCTTCTACTATAATCATTAATAAATGAAGCATAATAAATAGATTTTAAAATTGAAGGAAAATTAATATGACCAAAAGCATCAAAATGTATCAAATATAATATCTAATTTTTTTAGGACTAGAATAAAACTAATCATTGTTCTATTTTACATAGGCATAATGTTCACAAAAATCAAAATCAAGGTTACAATCATTTATCCCTTCAACAAGGATTTTTTTCAAGGTCCTTAGACTCTTCTAACCAATTTGACCTATCCTCTAGTCCCACAACATAGTTTTCTCTATATGAAGCTCAATCTCCAAAGTATGATCACACTTAAATATTTACCCAAAAATCAAGACCAATGAAAGAAGATACAACACTCCTCTTTATTTTTAGTTCTATTGGTGAAGTTGAATATTCTATAGATCTCTTCACTTCAAGAATAGAATAACTAATGTTCTAAATTATATATGCATCCATATAAAATATAGCACCTATTCAAAACCCTTAGCAAGTGGAGTTAATGGTGAAATACCAACACCCCAAAAACAACTGCTAGACCAAAATATCTTCCACGAGAGAGAAAATGGCAAAAATGGCTTTCTTGATTATGGATTAAAGATTGATTGATTATGTACATGAGAGGCATTTCTTATAAAGGAAAACTAGACAAGATTGTGACATGTGTCTTAATCCTATGATATGATACAACTAACTTCTCAAATATTAATTGACTTAGGTAACTAGAATTAATTGTGAGAGACTATTTTAGAAGGCATGCTCAAAGATTCCATCTGATTAGACAACTTTTGTGGGATGAATGGTACAAGTAGTTGGATTTCTTTGGAATCCATAGTCTTTAAGTGGATTGATCACTCTAGAAGTGTGAGAAGCAATTTTGGGACCCAACATGAGGGACTTGTTTTAACTCCATTGAGTATCACTTCCCTAGAGTTTTAGTTAAGGTCAAACTAAGTACTGTATATACTGAAAAATATCCTAAATGATATCATACACTCGAATCAGGTATACTAACATAATTTCCTCTTCAAACCCATCCTCTTTTTTCTTAATTAATTAAATTAGCCTAGCTATTTAATTAATTTCACTATTTGCATCTATTAACCTAATTCATTTAATTGGGTTAATTCACCCCCTTTCACGCTAATAGTTTGTCTCATTAAATTAAATAAATCAAACTATTTAATTAAATAACCCTAAGTTATTTATTAAATGTCATTCCACCTTTCCCCCATTCATTAAATTATTTAATTTAATGAATATCATTTTAATTCTTCTAAATCCCCCTAATTGTATAATTAACATTGTTTAATTATCAATTATTAAACTAATCTAATTCCCCCCACTTGCAAGGGAATATTCCAAAGGAATATTCCTCCTCTACAAATTCCTCCAAAAGGGGTTCCCCTTTTGCACAATTAAACTTTGCTTTAATTTGAAAAATATCATTTTTTCCTCACCCATGAGAATATTCTAAAGAATATTATCTTTCCTCCAATCATTTGAAAAAGGGAATATTCTCACTTAGCTTCATGTACAAGTTAACTTGGAACTTCTTGTGCAAGTTAACTTTTGACCTCTTGTACAGGTCAAAAGTGTGTTTGTTTGGAAAGAATGAGAACCCTTGATTAAATCTCATCTTTCATTCTCACCCATTGATGAGAATCCATGATCCATGCCTCCAATTTCCTCCATCCTTGACCATTGATTAGCTTTTTCAATCTCAACCCTCCATTTATGATTTGCTCTCCTATAAATAGATCACTATTTGGAGACAAATTAATCCATCTTTAAAATAGCAAACTTATGTTGTTGAAATCACTCACACTTACACTCATACTTTGTACACATTTAGCACATTTTATTTTAAATTAGTTGCATAATAACTTAGCTTCCATTAATGGCTTCCATAATGCATCCATTTAGCTAATTAGATAACTAGGGTTTGAATTTTTTTAGTTTAAATCTCATTTTGAATTAGCTTACCATTTGTATAACTTCATCATTTAGCATAAAATCATGTTTAATTAGCTTGCATCATGCTTAGTTACACTAAAATCATGTTTTCATACACATCTCACAACCGTTCCATCAGTTTTCTTCAATAAAAATCACTGGGACAGGCTCATTTACCCACAAGATTGGGAAAGGGTCGTCGTTTCACATCAACACGACACCAATATCACAATAGGATAAGTTTCAATGGATTAGATTAGAGGTTTATCAAGAATTTTTATTTTAGTATGTTAGTTTCAATGGCTTCTTGTCTTTGTTTTAAATTGAATGATCTCTATTGGATTGACATTAGTGGCTTCGTTATGCTTTGATTCTTCATGGATCAAGTGTAATTGGCCCATACTAATCCTTTGGTCACATTTTGGCGCTAGAAGGAGGGCACGAACTAACTAATTTGATGATTTTCTTGTCAAATCTTCATTTTTCCTTGTGTTTCAGGTACAACAACGCCATTGATTATCAACCGATGCATTTGATGACACATCACTATACAGTGATGCACATGTGATTTCATTCTGGTGATGCATAATTAAAATCAAAATGCTTAATTAATTTTGTCACCGCGTTTAAATATAGTGACACTTGTTTAATTTTTTGACGAAAAATAAATTTATGTTTAGCGACACAATCAATTTGCCGATGCATTTGATCTCGCTATTTTCTAGAGAGTGACGTGATTTATTTTTTAGTTTGGCGACACATACCCAATACAATGATGCTATTGATGAATTTCAATGATGTAATTGATTTCAACATCATGATTTACTGGTAGACAAGATTGAACTGATTTTTTGACATGTTTTAGAATTTTCTTGGCTTTATCTAACTTTTAACATTTCCCTAACTTTTTATTCTGGTTTTTAGGCTAACTGGGTTTTGCAGGTTGGATGATCAAAGTCAAAGTGAAGGAGCATTCTCATCTTAAGATCTTGTGATTGTAACAAGCACTTGACGCTTTGGGGAAATTATAACCCAATTTATTATGCATTTTACTTTATGCTTTAGGACCTCACTAATTTTCATTTGGGTTTAAAACAAACACTCAAACAGGACTAAAATTCAACCCTCATTTTATCATTATCTTTGGGGTTTTAAAATTGAACAAGGCAACTTAACATCTCATTTGGTGCATAAAATGAATTGATCTTAGCTTTAGAGGGTAAAATGAATGAGTGTTTACTTTGTAGTGTGTATCCAATCCCCTTGTGCTTCGTGCAATCTTGGGTGAAGAGAAACACTCCAAGTGTACTTTGTTATTTGTGTGCACTTATAGTACATATCCAATCCCCTTGCATTTCATGCAATCGTGGGTGAAGAGAAATACTTAATTACACTTTTATGGAAACTCATAGGAAAGTTCTTGCAAGCACGTTTACTAGTGGGCTATATTAAAGGTTGGGAAATCATGAGAAAGTTCCTTCTATCCTAGATTGTATAACATACTGCACCTAGTACCATGCCTCAAGTGGAACGGGAACAGTAGTAAGAGCCTTAAGTGGCAAAGAGGGTGTGTATACGGTTGGGTGTTTTCGGTTTGTTACTAAGAACCAAATTATTAGTTACCAAAAATCCTTAATGCTTGTTGGTGCAAGAACGGTCGTTTTGAAGTTGCCCCATAGTTGTACTATTCATTGTTGAAACAGAAAAATCCTTAGGATCTTAGGATCTTTAGGATTTTGAGACTTGGTGGTCCCAAGAAGTGTGTGTCGTGGAGGGGAGCCAATGTCACCAAATCTCTAATTGTTTGCATTTTCTTAGTGTTTGGAGAAATCTGAGTGGGGACTTAACAAGTATGGCCATGTCAACCTAGGGTTGTAAATGATTGTGAGTCAGTTTAATACTTTGCTTGGTTCCAAAACGTTGCAAACAAACATTCACAATCTTCCTCAAAATTTCAAACCCTTTGGTTTAAGTATGGATACCCTTTGACAAAACCTTGATATTACTGCCTATCCTAAGAATTTATTCTTAAAGACTTCTAAGCATTTTGGTTTATATCTCAATCCATACTTTCCAAATTTAACATAAGAAACTGTGGCTTGAATTTCATCCTTGTCACAAAATGGACATTGTGAAATTTATGATGCTTTTGACATAGACATTTTAGTTTGAAAACATAATCAAAACAAGTGTTTGTGGTAAAAATAAATTCACATAAGCAAGATAAGTTGACAAACTGAACCCCACATGACCATTTAGAGACTAATTGCTCCTATTGAACAACTTGATCTTGAAGGTGCTATCATTCAACCAAACTTTGAACTCATTAACTCAGAACAAACCGATATCATTAGTAGTTTGAGAAGCTTCACTTTTGAAACAAAAGAAACACCAACCTAGTGGAGAAACACAACAAATATCATAGATGAAGAAGAGGAACAAATTGATATTGAGGCTGGAAGGCCTAGATTACCACCACCCGTGTGGCAATAAATATCTTCCTTTCTTCCATAAGTTCTTGAAATTTTCTAAATGATCTCACGCAAAGTCAGGATCCCCAAAAGAAGGTTTACAGGTTGTCATTTCAAACCTAGGTATATTAGTCCAAAATCTCTCAATAAATACCTTTTAGCACTTCACAAAACCAGAATTGGGTTGGTATACAACTTCTACAAATGTGCTTCAAGAAACAATCCAAACTTGTATTCCTTCTTTTACAGTCAGAACCCTAGTCTTTTTCAAAATTTTGAACTTCTCTAAATCATTGGGTTTTTAGGATTTGAACACTTTAGAGGTATAGTATGTTTCTCACTACTTTGGTCTTATCAAACAAAGGTTCACTCTAAGTCAACATTGGGTCAAACATCATCCACCCCTTCATCAAAATTTCATCTTTCACTTCACCAAACTTTGCAAAAAATTTGAATACACCAACACTTTTTGTCTTAAAACATCTATCAAACCAACCCCTAACTTAGATACTTTGTATGAGAAATTTATCCTTTTTCATGCACTTATTTGAATTAGTTATCATCTTTGAACTAATTCATCTTGAAGGTCATGAGTCTACCCTAAATATTTCCAAGTTCATTAACATCCTATATCCAAACATCAAAACATCAAACCTGGGTCAAAAGTGTTGTCCCAAAATGTTTGCAAAGATCACTTCCCATATCATCCACCTTTTCATCTCTCATTATCATCATTTCTCCAAAAAGACTTAGAGTGTCCCTTTTACCTAAATTTGAGTCAACTAGAGAGTTCAAACATTACAAATCTCAACACAACTCTCCCAAAGGTGACCCAAAATTTATGGTAAAGACAAGATCACAACACAAGAGAATCATGGAGAAAACCAAAGTCACATTTACCTCAAGTGATCCAAATCCTCTAGAATTTGATATGAGAAGTTAGATTACCCCATCACAATAACCATCATCTCCATCAGGGCCATATGAGATAGAGGACATCACAAACAATCCATTTGAACTTACTAGGGAGGAAATCATGGAACATCAAGCCTTGGGAAGTATAGCTCTAATTTCCTCATCATTTGTTGCACAAAATTTGACACAAGGCTTCACAACTCCATCCCTAGGGCTAAATCAAACATTAACACCCAATATCGCAGCTAGTCTTGCTAAGGAATTTGGCCATACTCTTTCATTTGAAAGAAGCACACTTGTGGGAACTCTTGAAACCAACCCTCCATCCCAAATGACCACTTGGACACCAAAATTTGGCACTCCTCCCATTCTCGAAGATCCCAAATAGCCATATAAACCACTTACACTTCATTACTCCACAACCACTTCAACATTTTGAAGACACCCCTCTTCATCCATACCTTCAAGTACCACAAGTGTACCCAACATCACGCAAGGTAGTGTGGACCAACTGGACCCAAAAGGGCAAGGAAATACCCTCATGCAAAATCAGCCTTTGACACCACATGGGACCTCTTCACCCAATCTTCCTGTTGATACATCGAACACGACGGTTTCCCAAAACATAGCTATCCCATCCATCATCAACCCACATCAAAGTAATCCCTTGGTCATGAATTCCATCAACCCAAGTAATACCTTGTCCACATCCCTAACAAAAGGAAATCCTCTAGACATGGGACAAGGGAATATTTTGAATCAATGGTCTGAAGGTCCTGGTGTGTCATTACCATCACAAAATCTAATGGCACCACCCTCATTTTTTCCCACATTCCCTTTCACCATGCAAAATCAAATGGGACATCAAACTTACATTCCTCCATCTAAATCCACTATCTTACAAGGAATTTTAAACCAAGGGAATCCCCAACCTCTCATCAACAACCTGCTACCCATTCAAAACATCACCACTCAAAATCCATCACATTTCCCAACAACCAACTAATCTTGCATTACAAGTGCATGTCTTAGCTCTACAACATTCACAACAAGCTTATCAACATGCCATCCAACAATAGCAAGCATCCTTAGTGGCACAAAAAACAACACAACAATAGCAAGCAGTCTTAGCACAACAACATCAAACCCATCAAGCAGCCTTAGCAGCACAACAACAACAACAGGTCCAACAGCAAGCCCTAGTGGCGCAACAACAACACCAAGTTCAACAAGCAGCCTTAGCGGCTCAACAACAACAACAAGCCTTACTAGCCCAACAATATACCCAACAACAACAACAACAACCAATTTCCTACTATAATCCTCAACAAAACATCATCAATACAAACATGTTAGGAACATATACATAAACACCTCAATCACCTTCACAAAATCTCACACCACCATATACCCCATACGTCACCTTATCATATTAGAATCCCACATACAACTCATCCATCATCCCAACATATGTTCCCCCACCAAATCCACAAGATGATCTATCATCACAGCTTAAGGCATTATCATGAGAAATTCAGGACCTTCAGATGGGCAAGGAAAAGAAGCCCCATACACAAAATCTATGTCCATATCCATTTGATCGAAACATCACAATGGTACCATTCCCTCCTGGTTTTGAAATCCCCAAATTTGATAAATACAAAGGGAGAGGAATTCATGTGGACCATATCAAAGAGTTCAACTTCATGTGTATGGAGGTGGCCTACTATGATTCCTATTTAATGCACCTCTTCCCCCGAAGTTTAACAAGTCCTACCATGGATTGGTTTTCTCGACTACCTCCCAGTATCAAAACTTTCCAAGAAATTACTGATAAATTCATTGATCACTTCTCCTTTAATCTTGACATGGACGTAATTCTAGAATAATTGTACACCCTCAGACAAAACAAAGGAGAATCATTCACTAAATTCTTACAACGATGGAGGTAAAGAGCTAGTAAAAGCAAGTGGCCTCTTCCTGATGAACAACAAGTGGGGATCATCATCGCAAATCTAGATCTAGATCTATCCTTCCATTTAAAAATGCATTACATCACATCTTATGATGAGCTTTTCTCTAGATCCCTTAACATCGAGAGAGCTCTAATCTCACAGGGCAATACCCAAGCTTACAAAGACAATCACCCATCAACTAGTTCAAAGTACAAGCCTCGTGTCTAGGCTAAGAACAAAAATGTGACAAATGATGGTGTGGTAGATGCTAAGGTAGTCCTAAGTGCTCCTAGGCCAAACAACAATCAATTTTCTAACATTCAACCAATGGTGTAGCAAATAACACCTCCTTAGAACAATCAGATCAACAACACCAAAACGCAACAAGGCAAACCCCTAATAAGAACAACTTTCCAAAATACAAGTACACACAGTTGTCAGAACCCATTGAAACCATCATGAAGAAATTGGTGGAGTCAAACCTAATAACATTTCCCAACTTTGAAAACTACCAATAACCCCAAGAGAAACCATCCTGGTACAACGAGAACGATATCTATGACTTTCACAAAATCAAAGGACATAAAATGGAAAACTACATGAGACTCAAAAATATTATCCAAGTTCTCATAGAGAACAACACCATATCTGTTGAGGTACCAGTTGGGAATCAGTACCTTAAGATATACAATAATCCCATGCTAGATCATAACAAAAGGAACAATAGTGGGAATGCTAAAGATTACACAAATGTGCAGCATACCTATTCCAACATGGTCACTTCCTATGATAGCATCATTACTGTCATCACCATCAAAGGGCCTAGTGTGGAGTGTGGAGTCACCATGTGATGTGGAAAAATTACTGTCCAAGGAGTCCCATCTCAATCTAGGACACAACCTACTTTTCCAACATTTGAATCCCAACAAGTACAATCTCCTAGATCAGCTTAAGAAGAACCCCACACAGATATCCATCTTAGAACTATTGAGGCTATCACCCACATAGGGAAATCTTAGAGAAAGCCTTGTCAGAGTCATTTGTCCCTGAGGATATTGATATGGATCAGTTTCAATCTATGGTAGGGCATATCGCCAATCATCTTCTCACCTTCTAAAAACAAGACCTACCATCACAACCATCTCATAACCGTGATTTGCACCTTGAGGTTGTCATTCATAAAAACAAGGTCAAAATAGTCTTAGTAGATGGAGGTGTTGGTTTGAACATTTTTACCCTTCAATTGATCAAGAATCTAGGTGGTTATTCAGAGGATACCATTGAGAAGGAAAATAGTACCACCATCATAGCATATGACAACCAAGAACAGGTATCACAAGTCATCATTGCACTACCCATCCAAGTGGGACCTGTCATTGTAGAAACTACATTCCAAGTGTTAGATCTTGATCTTCCCTACAACATCCTACTTGGTCGACCTTGGATCCATGCCCTAAAAGTTGTTGCTTTGACCTATCATCAATTTGTAAAGTTTCCTTTCAAGGGTAGAGAAGTTACTATCCATGGAGATCCTGAGCCCTTTTACTACTGCAAAAATCTTGAGGCCAAGTTCTATAAGATTCCCCAAATACCCAAGAATGACAAAGGGCCTACATCGTCTACCTCATTTGTTGACCCATCATCCCTTGTGTCTACCTCAAAAATAAAGATACCTATTGTACAGAACATTCTTGACATCAAAGTAGTAGTCCAGGATTATGGTTGTGGGAACTATAAGCTAATGAAGACTAATTTTGTGTTAGGAGAGCTATCTCTTTCTCCTCAATCACATGGGAAACTCACATCTAGCAATAAGGAGCCTGAAACAATCAAGATGGAAGCTACTACCTTCACCAAGTGGGGGGATTTGAACCAAGAAGATTTCAATGAGGAGGATGTCTCTAAACTCCTCTATCAAGATGAACGACCTGCACCTGCTTTTCCCATGGAAGATAACAACAAAGGCTTACAACTAATGAAGGGAATGGGATACAACAAGAATGAGAAATTGGGAAAAAATGATAATGGTTTGCTAGAACCTATCATTCCTAAGAAATGACTAAAGAATCTTGGCCTAGGTTGTACTACTAGCAAGGTCACCCTTATCGACAAAGGTACTTCCGCTAAATGAGTTGAGGCTTCCTCTTGGTTACCTACATCACGTGATACAACCTTAGATGACTTCCCCATTGATGTTTCTGACCTATTTGAGAATAACTCTCCCTTCATGATATCCATAATATCCTTTACTTCGAGCGATCAACCAACTAAAATACGCCTAGTATACCCCCAACTCATTGGCTCAGACCAACAAGGACCACCAATTTTAGATTTATTTAGAAATGATGAAGCAATCTCAGAATTCATGGGACTCTACAACAACTTATCATGGGCAAATCACAAAGCAAGTTTTGACATAGAGCTACACACAGGGGCATACTATGGGGAGACAATTGAATCCTTCAATCTCAAAATTGACGAAATGCAACTAACATGTAGATCTTTGAGTGAAAACCACACTGTGGCACTTTTTGATCCTAAAATAGTAAAAAGAAAGGACATATCTAAGGGTGAAAACCTCTCTAAGGCACTCAAGGATGAGGGATTCAATCTCCCCCTCAGTGCAATGCATCTAGAAAAGTCAGCAATTTTAGAAAAAAAGGCCACTCCAGTCAATGTAGGAATAGAAGAAGCACCTAAGATCACTTTTTATGTTGAATCCTTGTTCGATGAAGAACAAAAGAACCTAGCAGAATTCCTGAAAGAGTGAAGAACCAACTTTACATGGTCATACACAGATATTCTAGGGCTTGATCCAGAAGTAGATGTGTATCACTTAGTAGTTTATCCTAAAGCTAAGCCAGTAAAGCAGAAATTAAGGAAGATGCACCCTCAGATAGCACTCTTGGTGAAACTTGAGTTACAAAAGCTTCTTGATGTTGGATTCATCCAACAAATAGATTATCCTGAGTGGGTTTCAAACCCTGTACCAGTCTCAAAACCACTAGTGGTGTGAGGGCAATCCTACATCACCCAAAAAAAGAAAGATTTTAATTTTCTGTTGGTTGTTTCTTAGATGTTTTTGCATTTCTGGATACCCCTTTAGCTATTACAATATTCAAAGCCAAATTTGAGGCCCTTAGAGGCCCCAGATGGGCTCGAAAATTTGTGAAAAGCCTAAAGTATTGGTCATAGACCCTACTTTTCTCCACATCATCTTTTCGATAGCTTTCCGAAAAGGTATTATCATTGAAAATCCGACGGTCGGATTAAAAGTTATGGCTTCCGGAAGTTGGTTCATTTTTAGAAATGTGTTAATTTTAGAATGTGAATTCAAATGTGAATTTCAAATTGTAATTTGGGCGCCAAACTGCCAAAACTCAAATTTGAATGTTGTTTTGGCTCCAAATTGGAAAGGAGCTCCATTTATGGGCGAGATTTATGATTTTTGGTAGCTTTTTGGGGGAAAAGAGTTTGCATGCTGCAAAAGGGGGTCTTTTGGTAATTTTATGTAATTTCTGTAATTGGCTTGTATTGCAGAGCTTGAGGGTTTGTGATCCTCTGCATGTAAGAAGTTCCATTCTAAATAATAATAAAAGTTCTCTAGTTTTTGGCATCATTTTTTGTGTCTCGGGTTTGCTCCCTCATCAGGTGGTATCAGAGCAGGTTTTCTTGAGCGTGTGGATAGATCGCTGATTGTGAGGTAGTTTGCACCAGGACCATGGTTTTGGGTTCAAGATATTCAAGATGCCTCCAAGAGTGATTCCTGGTGGGCGTGGCGGTGGCAGAGGTGGCATAAATGCTGGTGGAAGAGATCCATTGGTGGCTGAGGGTTTTAGAGCCCTCTAGAGACAAATTGATGCATTGCAGGAACGGATGAGAAGAGGGTTAAACCCAGGAAGGAGAGGAGAAAGCGAGGATGAAGAAGAGGTGGAAGATTCAGGCATTGAAGAGGAAGAGGAAGAAATTGATCAAGATCAGATGCAGCTAATAAGGGCCATTTCGAAGATCGGAAAAAGACCCAGAATAGAAGTCCCCAGTTATTCTGGAAGTTTGAACCTGGAAGAGTTGATTGACTGGATCAACGAGCTAGAAGAGTATTTTGAGTATGAAGAAGTAGAGGACCCAGATCGGGTTAAGTTTGCAAAATGAAGCTGAAGGGCCATGCCAATATTTGGTGGAAAGAGGTCGAGTTGGAAATCGAAGAGGAAAGGAAATATGTAAGTTGGGATTGCATGGTAGAAGAAGCTGAGTTCATACCAGTGGACTATGAGTTAGATCTGTTGAAGAAATTGCAAGGGTTGAAGCAAGAAGTAGATCTGTGAAAGAATACACAAAATATTTTCACAAGATGATCATCAGAACGGGCCATGCAGAGGCCAACAAGGAGAAGGTAGCCCGTTATCTTAATGGGTTACAACCGAGCATTCAAGAGGAGCTAAGCCTGGTCAAAATGACCACCATTGAGGATGGGTACCAGTTTTCTCTGAAAGTTGAGGAGAAACTGAACAAAAGATTTGACAACAAGCAAAAAGGATGAGGAGGTCAAAGAGGAAGGGGTAGTGGAAGATCTTCTGGAAGTCGAAATGAGGATGAAAGTAAAAATGAAGATGTGGGTACCAGTTGAAGCCAGAAGAATGATAACTTCTACCGCCCTCGTGATCAAAATAGTGGTGATCAAAGAGGTAGAGGACGAGGAAGATCTGGGCCAGGACCCAAAAGAGGTGGTTTCAGAGGAACTTTTTTCCATTGTGGTGAAGAAGGGCATCGATCCTATGAATGCCCACAACACCAAGGAAGGACAGACAGAAGGCCAGAAGGTTGTGGAAGGGTTGCACATGTGGATGAGGAGGCTCAATCCGAGCATTCAGATGATGCGGAAAGGGGAGAAGCCCTAGTGGTTAGAAGATCCCTGGTGACTGAAGAGAAGGAACCAGAACAAAGGAAGAATCTATTTCGCACAAGGTGCAAGTGTGAAGACAAATGCTATGATGTCATTATTGACAGTGGGAGCACAGATAATCTGGTGTCAGAAGAGATGGTTACAAAGTTGAAGCTGAAAAGGGAAAGGCATCCACATCCATATCGGATTGCCTGGTTGCAGAAAGACCACAAAGTTCTAGTCAATGAGCAGTGCCTAGTGAAGTTCAAGATCGAAAGCTATCGTGATGAGGTACTCTGTGATACCATCCCCATGGATGCGTGTCACATGTTGTTGGGGAGGCCGTGGTAGTTCGATAGGCGTGTTGTACATGATGGCCATGCAAACACTTATTCCTTGATGAAGGATGGAGTCCGCCATAAGTTGAAACCCCTAAAGAAGGGCGAAGAAAAGGTATGCAATAGTGCTAGAATTATTTTTTTTGATGGAAGGAAATTTTTAGAAGGCATGAAGCATGAGTGTATGTGTTATGCATTGATTCCTATAATGGATAAGGAAGATAGTGAGAAGGTGCCAGTAGAAGTTTCTGGACTATTGGATGAGTTTTAGGAGATTATTTCTGATAACGTACCTAAGGGTTTACCACCAGTGAGGAAGATCAGTCATCAGATTGACTTGATCCCTGGAGCCAGTTTTCCAAATAAGGCAGCTCACAGAATGACTCCTGCGGAAAATGAGGAGTTGAACAAACACATTCAAGAGTTGTTGAGAAAGGGTTTTGGGTTTTTCCCTCTTGAGGGTTTTCCCAAGGTAAATATTATGTTATCAAGTGTGGCTTATCTATTTTATCTTTGCATTATTTTTATTCTATAAGCTTTCATGAATGATTTTATCTCATGGAGTTATGTAGTAAATAGATTTAACATTCTGGGTATTATGCATTATTTCCTAATAGGGGAATTCCCAAAATCCTAACATTAAATTTTAGATATAGATTTTTGTGTGCTTCCCTCCTAATGCATTGTCCAAGATCTTCGTGTTTATTCAAAACAACATCAATTGTGTGATATTCTAAGTTTCTCCTACGATTTCTCCAAGTGAGGTTGCATAGATATATGATGATGTCTTCTTGCTCAACTTATAGCCAATTAATGTTTGGATTTAATATCATAGAACCATTTCATTGCATTGTCGTCATGTTCATCTATGTATATGTATGTATATATAATTTATTTTATGAAATTTTTCAGATAGAGAATAACCAACTTGATTTCAATGGATCCCAAAAAAGTGCAAAAAAAATTGGTGAATGAAAATATAGTTATTAAAGAAAAATAATTATTGGGCTAAAAAACCCTCCTCAAAGTGGTGAGGTTGCATTATTGAGAGCTAAAATTTAAATATATTTTAAGACTGTACACTTTATAATATTACATTTAAAATTTTCAAAATTTTATAAAATCATATTATTAAAAATATTTAAATGAAATAGAAAATTGAATGCGCAAGTTCAACCAAGTATCACAACCTTTGATCAATTCCACAAAAAAATATAGATATATGAATAAAACTAATGAATATATTTGTATATTGTAAATAAATAATTTATATAATAAATAATGAAATTCAACGTAAGAAAGAATGTACAATAAAAATTATAAATGAGATAGAAAGTCTACATTTGCAATTTATTCATTCTCTATTTTTTCTTAAAATGGTAAGTTTTTGTCTAGGGAAAAAACAAGGTGATATGGGTATAACAAAATCAACTAGACTGACTATATAATGTATGTAGGTGGTAAATTATCCTACTTGAGCTTTCAATAAGTTTTTTTTTAAATATTTCCATTCCTTTCAAAATGGTAGTCACAATTGTCTATATAATTTCTTTCTCTACTTCCTTGGTTTGTTGTATAAGATTAACTTTAGTGATTTCGCAGTCAAAAGTTTGTCTATCCCTCTCTTAAATATCAAAAATAGGAGTGGAATTTTTTTCTGATCCCTTGAGTATCCATAATGATGGAAGAAAGATTTATTTCTTTCTTAAAGTGATGGAGTGTCTTAAATAAGGAAATAATAGTTAAAAATTCATCTAAAAGATAGGAACTTCTCTTTTCCTTTCTTCACTATTTTTCTAACCATATAGGCACACTCAACTTTTATACATCTACTTATTGATATTATTATTTGTAAACATATACATTTTTAAAGTGTATATTTATTTGAAGGAATTGGAGGAGGAGATGTATGCTAAAATGAAGATTTATGAGGAGGCATGGACTCACTAGAAAGAGGAAATTGTGAAATAAAGGTGAATATTCTCATCTAGGAGTCTCATTAGGAGAAGAGTTTTTCTCATGAATAGGGTAATTTTCAAAGGTGGGATACACTTTTTTAAGAGGAAATTTATCATGAATAGGAGACTACTAATAGTTATTTTTTTGGGAACATTATCTTTAGATTTTTTTTCTTTGAGAAACTTCCTCTTGAGGAAGTTCATGAACTAAAGCTTGAAAATAATATTTTTGTTAATAAAATGTAGTAAGCTTTTGGATTAAACTGTGTATGAGTTTCAATTGACTTTTGAATCACACTCAGTGATCCATGTGGATTAAAATGCAGTAAGTTTTTTGTTATTTTTGTTGTTCAAGAGTATCTTGTTGAGTTGGAATAGGGTTTTTTTGTAGGGGATAAGGTGGTTAGTGAAGATAAGTATGAGTTGGGAGAGAAGATATGACTATGGTAGAAGTAGATATGGCAATTTAATTAGAATCACTTCTTTGGGCCTCCACACTCTTAGTTTTGAATTTGAAAGTTAGCTTCTTCCATACTAATGATACATGTCCTTCCATATATTATTCTTCTTCTTCTATAACATGAACCCTCTAATAATTATTATCTTGTGTTGATGTATGAGAGGGAGAATCCCCCTTTTTATTGGTAGGAAGTTTAAGAGTTTTACCTTTATTTTTTACCTCAAATTTTTTACCTATTCCTTTAGAGACTTGAGTTATATCCTTGATATGACATTATATTAGGTCCATGATGCATGTTATTTTACCAAGAGTGACCTTAATTAAATATATCATTAGATTCTTTGTTTAATATAAAGACATTTAGAAAACTAAATTTAATATGTAGGAAGGATTCTACAAGTCGATGGTTATGCCATTTGGATTAACTAATTCTTCTATGAGACTTGTGCAACTATCAAATTACATCATGTATGATTTAACCTAATCATTTGTTTTCATCTACTTGTATGGCATATTTTTCTTCAAGAAGACTTGGGAGGATCACATGCAATGCATTCCACAAGTACTAGAAAAAATTTCCAATAGAAACTACAAGCCAACCTTAACAAGTGAAATTTTGGCACCACACAAAACTTGTACGTTGATTACATCACCAAAAATGATAGCATCCATATTAATTTAGAAAATATTGAAATGATCCTCAAATTTTCTATTTAATGCAACCTTACTAAATTACATATTTTCTTAGCCTTTCCCAATTCTATTTTGGGTTTGTCCTTAGGATTTCACATGTTACTTTGCTCTTAATTAGATTATGCACACCAAATTAAAATTCTAGTGACCCTTATGCAAAACAACCCCTTCTAAGAGATCAATAAATGCATTTGTTATATTTCTATGATGGCCCTACCAGATGTCACCCACTCTTTTTAGATTTATATCAAAACATTAGATCATGCACTCAACACAATTCTCCTTCAAAATGGACACCTTGTCATCTATTAATTCAAAAAATTAAATGAGATTGTATGAATATACTCCACTTGCAAAAAGGTATGATGTAGTATTATTCAAGTAGTTAAGTGATTTTGTAATTACATCCTTATTAAAGATACCCTCATTCATTTATCTCATTAGCCCCTCTAATTCCTACACACTCAAACTTGGAGAATGTGTGACACATGAAGTGGATGACTTACATTCAATAGTTTGACTTGGTGATCAAAAATACAAAGGGTTGTGAAAAAAAGGCTATAGATTCCTTAGTAAACCCCCAATTTATCTAGTCATCACCATGCTAGCCTTGCATGGATACAAATTTGTTGATTGGGTACCACTTTGGTCGACAAGTACTAATTTTGTGTAGTCCTACACAATGCACACACAAGATATGCTTGTTGGTAATTTTTATTTGTACAAGTATTTTTACAAGATTAGACATATTTTGTTCCCTTCAATATACATTTATAATTCTTGATTTGGGAAGTGCACTATTCCATGATGGTAGATCACTTTAGAATCACTAAAACACTTGTCACAATTCAACACAAATTTTATTTCTTTCACATGAACACTAACATTGGGCACCATATCAAGTCTTGCATACCTTGGCACATCATTAAGTTGATCATCAAGGAATTGGTTATTTATACTCCTTTAGCTATACTACAACACCATTGGGATTCTATCAACATGGATTTTCTCAGTTTCCTTTTAATTAGAAAGAACTAGAATATTTATATGTTTTTCATGGTTGATAAATTCTTCAAAATTGTCATTATTGTTACCAAAAAGAAGACCATCACCATGTTGGAAATCACACCTCATTTCCTTATATAATGTATGGATTCAATTCAAGAAATTTTTTTCCCATTATCTCTTATTATAACTCTATATTTGTAAATTCTTTTTGGAAAAAAATTCAAACCATGTTAGGTATATAACTACACCATTCCAAAACCCTCCATCTCTATACTAGAAGAATAATTAAGGTGGTTAATCACCCATTGGTTCACCTCCTATGCATTTATAAATACACAAACCCTTGCACTTAGGATGATAACCTACCCTACAACTATTGATGTGTTTTTTATGCACTTATCAACATAGGTAATGCATAGGTGCATCACCTCTCTCGAAAGACAATCTTCCACAATCATATTGCAGAAAACTATCCTAAGGTCTCTAATGGCAGGTCTTGACAGTGCTTGGAATATCTCAATTATTTCATGTGATTTGCTAGAATCACAAGGCAGTCTTACGAATGAGTCACAAAGCAGGGAAGTTGGGTTTACAACTGGAGTTCTTAAGGTGCATAAATTATTGCTCAATTGTTGTAGGTTCAAACAATGGTCTAGAACTCCTATTTCAGCTTTAGATTTGGCTTTACAATGTGCAATGAACCTTAGCATAGGTCACTTATTAAAAAAAGGGAAAAAGGGCAGGGAAGAGAGGAAGTTCCTAGACCTGAAACTATGAATGAACAGTGATCATGGAGGCTTCTACAGTAGACAAACTCCCTAAACTGGGTTTTTCTTTGCCAAGAGGAACCTATAGTTACACAAAACCAGTGCAATCTTCTAAGGGCTGCAGATTTTCAGATTGCATACACACATCATGAACATGCAATTGAACTAAGGTGCAGCAATGAAGTAAGGAAGCTTAGACTAGCTTTACAAAGTGATTCATCATCAACAAACCACAAAAAGCATGAGCTGGAAATTCATCAAATACAGTAATAGCAAACACCATCATTACTTCCATCCAAGAAACTAACAACTAAACTAGTAGGGAAGTAGAACCATCCATGCATAATGAAGAAACACAAGAGAAACACCCATAAATCATGCAATGTAGCTCTCTATTGCTGCAAAATTCCTTTACACCAGCTCTCCAACCATTTACAAATGAAGGGGAGACCCCTATTTATAGTTTTCCAAAGCTGAAATGAATGGATAGGATTGAATTACATTGTGTGGCTCAGATTGATTACAAGTTAGGGTTTCACCTACCCCCATTTTCCAACAATTTAAAATACATTTTTTTCTCATTCTTATTTTATCATCTAGTGCCCAAGTGCTGTAGCAATTTTGTCATTTAGCTGATTTTCCTTTTCCCTATAGCTGAAACTGATAAAAGGTTGTCTTCGGTTTGATGTACTCGCAACACTTTTCATTGGATTAAACGGGCCTCATATGCAAATTTGCACCATTGTGGGACAGCTTAGCTGCCCCCCAATTTGACGAGGTAGCCCTTGATGGATCATGAGCATTTGGTGAAGAAGAAGACAACCTCCCCTCTTGCTTCAAGCCCCCAGTAGACAACCACCTGCTCTCTATGTATTGATTTCCTTGGCATAGGCTATCTGAGTTTTCATCCCTCTAGAAATCGACCCTCCTTTGGCCTATATTTATGGACAAGTAGATTCTTTATCCTAGCATCCTCAGACCTCCATCCGCACTCTTTGCATGTGAACCTTCCTAACATAGCATCCTTTAACCTTGTCTCATCCAGCGAGCCTCTATATATGGGTTGTCTGAATAAGCCTGGGTGTATATCACCCTCCTTTCCCAAGTATGCCTACACATAAGGTAAATTAGGATCAAGATAAAGCTTTAGAATTCAATCATGTAAAATAATCATATTTGCAAAGCGGCCAGATTAGATTTCCCCTCCTTTTCCTTGGAATGACTATGTTCATCCATTATCAAGCAGCTCACGAGCTATTACAATTATCCCCAAGACCAAAAATAATATCCTTCACCATAACATTCGATTACATTTTCAATAAGGAGGGGATGTCCCTAGAGGTGTCGGAACCTAAACTGGAGGCTGCTGTCAGCCCAAAGCGAGCAAGATACTGCCATAGAAGTGTCATTTGGAAATGACCTTGAAGATTGCAACCTCCATTGGGGCAAGCCCCACACGTTACTACCTCCACTCTATAAACTGAATATTAGTCCACTTCATTGTTTCTTCCTTTTGAACCTCTTATCCTCCTGCCCAAAGAATAATTCACTAATTCTACTAAACGGGACACATTTTCACTTGAACCCAATCACTATGGAGCCCATCATTCCTATTTGTTCTAGTGATGCTCATGCCCCTTTGTGCCCTTCTTCAATCACTTTAATTCCTCCATCATTAATTACTACTCCAACCCTAACCTACAAAGTTATACAATTCATCAGGGCCTTCAGCAATCATATCATCAGTTATGTATATAGTACTTCTATCAAACCAGACACGGCACCCTTCGACTCTGATATGTGAACCATTATCCTCCATTTACTAGCACCATAGTCTCCATTCCATCGCTTGGCCCATGCTTGTCAATCACCTTTTATAAGATCATGTGGGAATGTCGTCATTCACGGAAAGAGCAGTTGCAAGCTCCGCAATGCGGGAGTCCGCAAGGAGGAAGCCGCTCAGCAATGACAGAGACGATGATGATTTCTGCAACATATCTTCTGCTAACACCTGATGGAAGGCTCAATTGAACACACCCACTCATGTATTACTTCCTTTGCTCGTTGATTGTTGTCTGTAGTCACATCTATATGATAAAGCCATTTCTTGTTTGATCTGTGGATGCACGTCGCATGAATGACCAAAGATAGATTTTTGGGGGGAAATATTAACGATGGTTTGAGTTAAAGTGGTAACGCATGTTTCCAATCAGTGTACCCATGACCCACAACGTGGGCACTCCACTTGGGTGCATATTCAGCTTCATGGCGTTGGCGGGCGCTTGGTACTTCGTGGGCTCCAAATACAGATTATGTCTCACTTGTAGGGAGAACATCTTACCAAAAGTCACGTTGACTTATCCTTAGGGAAACACAGAAGTTGAGCATGGAAATAGGGGTGTGGGATGCCATCATAGAATTTCTGCTAAGAGGACGGTGCAGGCCAGGCAGCCACCCACATGGCAGCATTCGCCCTAGTGAAATCTGACCTCCTTGGTACATTTCAATTTCTGCCACCTTTTAGCACATATAATTTTTAGTCTATTCTTATTTTTGGTTGTATTTCACATCCAATTCCATGGATTTTACAAAGTTTGGTGATTTGCATGTGTAGGCACAAAAGGTGGCAACATTTTTTGCAGAGGGGAGGACACGAGGTGTCATCCTGCTGCCACTATTAAAAATGGACGGCCATGAGAGTAGCAAAACCCACATGATGGAGAGCTGATAATGCGAAGGGACAACGAGTTTCGCACATTAGTATTTTGTGGGAGTAAATATGTAGAAGGTTGTTATAGCATGGTCGACAGGAAAACGGTGAAGCAACCACCGCTGAAGGAGTTGCGGACCCTGCAAGCCCAACATCCACTCTCACACTTTCGTGATCTCCCTTACTCATTTCCTTACACGGTTTTAGTATTATTATGATCACTATAGACCAGTGACTCCTTTGAAAGGAAGGGGAGCTTGCTAACATCGTTTTAAATTGTTATCATTTTTTGAGTATCGATCTCAACAAGTCCCCAAACTTGAATGCACTCACCTAGCTGAATAGAAGACTCATTAGCGCAATCACCCATATTGGCTTCATCGGTCATTAGTATTCTACTTCAGGTTGATATGTCACTTCTCCTGAAAAAATACCATTTCTTAGTAACTACAGTGATCATCATTAGCCTCCCCATGATACTTATGCTTAGTAATTTTCCCCAAGGTGCCTCTAGGTCGCCACAGAGGTGGCGAATTCTGCAACGGAGGAGATCATTCTCGTTTCAATCGTTGATGTTAGGAGCTCTTAGTGATAGCATGTAGAGACATTTTAGGATGCAGAATCCACATATGAACTAGCTGCATGGTGAAGCACATGGGAATTAGTGGCATAAAGGTCGTTAATAATGGTTGTGAGGTTATCAGGAAGTATGGATGGTTGTCGAACTCAAACGACGCTTATACACCAGACGTCCCTACCTCCACTTCATGGCTAAAATGCGAAGGGATCTACATCAGATTGTCATTTTCAAAAGAAACCTTGGCACAAGGTACTTAGAACCTCCTTTAATCATCGAATATCTCATACCAGCATGCGGACAACCCTGCTGCTTGCGATCAAAAGATGCGGGAGATCCGCTTAGCAACCACTGTTAAAAACATCCAATTGAGCCGCATACTCTGTATGGAGACCCTCCGTGTGGGCAGTGACACACGGGAGGTTGGTGGGAAGAAGGTGTGGAGAAATGGTGAGAGATGAATGGTATCCCACACTACGTCTCTCACAGTTAGAGCATTCGTCGACACCCTGCAGAGCATCACCCACAAAGCAACAAACCGGCCACCCCAACTATTAGTTTAGTAGGTCATAAATCATAGGTGAGAAGAGCATTAATAATGGATCCAACACCCCCTCAGTTGATATGATAATCCTAATCACAAGAAACCAAGGGATCTAGGGGGTGGGCAAGACTCTAGCACCTAGGACCTATGAGAAATTTGTCAAATGCGGTTCTTCCATTAATATATTCACCTGCAACTCTTTTTTCTTTGATTGCCCTCTAGTTTGCAAAGGTAAACAATGACCTTGAATTCATCACCTCTACGGCGAGCCTGTTGTTAGTCATGCCACGTTAAGAGGCAAAGGTGCAGGCCATAAAGCACGGGTAGCTGTTATAGAAATGTTGTTATCATTTGGCTAGGAGTGAAGTGGACAAGTAAGCAAGTCCCACATGGAAAGTCTCCACGAGAAGTAAATGCAGGGTCATGTTTGCGAACGGCAACTAGCGGGCGAAATCTCAAAGAATTTCATTAAGGGAATGGAAAAAGACTAGCCAAGGCCCGCAGTAAGGAGACGACGTTGGTGGGTCGCGGGCCCGCATGGTGAGGAGGCAACGAAAATTTACCGTTGTGAACAGTGTGGGGGCGATGACCTCCAGCAAATAGTGGTGAGTGAGGGTGGACCTACCGGCGAGCATGGACTCAATAGAGCCTAGTCATTAGGCAACAAAGGTCAGGTAGGGGAAAACCATGTGCGAAGACCCACAAACGCTTGCACTTAGGCACTTTAAAGCAACGGGGTCGATTGGTTTGTAGCAACAATGAAAAAGGAAGGACCAACTGCGGAACCCACTACACAGGTGGATGTCAAAGGTTGGCCGCTATAAAAATAGCGAAATGGGAATGGAGTCCTGCCCAGGGTGACCCACAAGAGCGGGTCCACAGAGCGTGATGGATGCGATGGAAAACACGGGCATGGGGTTCGTGTTTCATGCAAATGCTAGGACTCAGTTGTAGGTGAATGGTGGAGCACAGCGGGGAACAATAAAGGGAAACCTGCAAACAAGGGTCCGCAAGGATCAACAGACTTCGGGTGGAAAGCAAACAGAAGCTCACTAAAACTAGCCCGAAAGAGAAAACGACTTGGTGAAACTCAAGTTGGTGATTTTGGCCAAAGATATTTGAATTGTTTTAAGGCTCATGACCAACTTAGGCTTGGAAACAGGGGTGCGCAAAGTGAGACAAGGGAAAAATAGCCTGCATGAGAGCGAGAATGATCCATCAGGAGCGAAAAGAGGGGGTCCTTGCCTTCAGTGCCAGGGTGTGTGTGCAAAACATGCACAACAAATGGTGATTCGTTGGGGAAATTCTCCAGAGCATTTCGATGACAAATTGGAATCACGAACCAAAAATCTTTGGTTCCGATCCTCACGCTAGAGCAAACAAACTAGACATTCAACCAAAGGATCAAAACCACTAGTTACCCCAACCTTTAGTATGTTGAAAATCCAAGTGTGTGCCATTGTGCTAATTCCCATCCTTCAGTTGCAATAGGAACCCGAGCTCCGTCAAGTTAAGCTACGTAGTTCATTCTAACTCCAAAAGCATCTAAAGCATTGTCTCACTGCCAGTCAGGCGTCCATAGCCCCGATAAGGTTGTCAGTGTGATTCTCCCAAACATTTCTCTACTATCGGTCGGGTGTCCATAGCCCCAGTAGAGTTGTTTGAATCCCCCTGAAAATTTTAATTCTCTTTCTTTTGATTCTCAATATTTTTCTTTTCTTTCTTTTTTCTTTTGATTTTTCCTTTTAACCCTTTTCTTTTCAACCTGCAAGCAGTGAAGCTCGCACTCAGGGCCAAGAATCACAGTGGCGCCGAAGCAGAATTTTAGATTTTTCACTTAACTAAACTTCACAAAGGACCTACAATGACCTTCAGATTCTTAAAATATGTGGGAGATATAAGATTCCAGAATACATCAGAATTGGACCAACCAACAACTTATCCTCTTTGAATCAAATGTCCAGATCAGTTGACACTAATAGAAGACCTTCACCATCCACTTTGAAAACTTGATTAGAGTTTGGCAAAGAAATACATAGAACAACCCTGGGTAAATAAAATGGTTGTTGTGCACAAAGATATGCCCAATTGAGAACAGGGGAACCCCAGGCAAAGCAGCAGCAAAGCAAAAGCAAAGTGGAAAGAACACACCAAAACTAACCAAAGCAGGAAAGCGGAAGCAAACAAAAGGGAAACTAACCTAAAGAAAACCAACCTTAGCAAATCCCCTAACCTAATGAAAGCAGAAAAGTGAGATATTTACACAACACCTATTCTACCCAAAAATGAGCTATATACAAAGTTATTTACAAAGCACCATGTTCAGGCAGGGCGAGCTGACCTTAACACTTATCGGATTCCGTAGTGCATGCACAAGGAAACGATCGATTGTTACAGTTCTAAGCCATGTAGATTTATCCTTGTATTTAGAAAAAGGAAGTTTATTATTGCAACATTAAAATTTAATTGCATGGTCAGGGAAAATCAACAATTGAGGAGGTTCGTTACACCCATGGTTAATCCATAAACACATTTTATTTCCCTCATTCCCATAATCAAAATAATAAGTGCAACTAGGATAATTAACAAGGGCAAGGATAGAACCTAGATATCGTCACATCGAGGCATCAATGTTTGATGGTCAAGAGTGAGCACTACACCATTGATCATTGCATCGGCAGCTTCTGGCAGAGGCACCAGATGGTGCGGCACTTCAAGCATTAAGCTTGCATAAGGCTAGGAGAATAGGGAAACAAACACCCCTTCCAAGTCTTGTGCAAGGCCGGCAACCCCTATCGGTTGTTCCTCAAGGAGATAGATTTCATCTCGTTGGTCTTCTGCAAACCTGGTGTCCACTTGATTGTTGTCTTCAAAAGGAAGTATGTCGTTCAATCCCCTTCCACAGGTGTTGACCTTGCTTCCATGATGTTCAGTGTCATGGGACGATGACATGCACGAACATGTCCTATTGCAGCCATTCGAATGTGAAGGAGGATAAGCAATGGTCATAGTGGAAGAGATTCTAGTTGCATCTTGTAGTCAGTCGAGTGCTTCACCTCTGTTGGAAGCTATCTCAACACCTCTGCCTTTGTCTTCTTCTCTTTGTTCATGTATCTCCTCGTGGCATTCACTTGTCTCCCCTTGTTCACTATCACTATAGACGAAGAAGGAACCCCTCTCCCAATCCAGAAACTCTAGTGCATCATCATTCAAAGGCTCAAGGAGTATGTCTTCATCACTACCATCTTCTAGAATGTACTCTTCCTTGACATGGGCATACCTCCACAGTACAGCTCCTAATGGGAAGAAGTCATCAATTGACGACACCTCATCAAGGGGACCAAAATCCACTATGCAATTTCCCTCCAAGGACTTGTCGTAAATCCTGTCGTCCATGGTGCACAAATGCTCTTCAAGGGGAAGAAATTATTGATGACTAGTGGACAACATTCCTATTTGATCTACTTCATTGCTCAGAAGCTCGAGACTATATTGTTGTCCCAACATCCTCTTGAGGTCTACCTTCATTTGAGTCATCACTCGATTTGGGCTTTTAGTCTTCTTCTTCGATCTGGACAGCAAGTAGAGGAGGTCGGGCACTTGGCTGCTCCACTTGTCCTCTAACTTGTTTGACAACCTCTTGGCATAACTTGCATTCAAACTTAGAGTGTGATGAATCGTGGAGCCTACACCAATTTGGGAGTAACAACACCTCCAGATCCACTTGATATCTCAGCTTAGACCAATCCTTTGCTAATCTGGAAATGAGTTGGTCATATCTTTCTGCTATTGGGTCCTCATCGTCACTTGAAAAGGAAGTCTAATGGTAAACAACTGTGATTTGTGGTTGTTCCCACTCCTCCAAGTCTACATTTTTAGATGCTTGATCACTGTCATTCATGGATAGATCCTCTAATTTGATTTCACTTATGCCTTCGTCATTGTTGTCTGTTATCCCAAGACTTTTAGCCTTTTCTTCTCTCTTTTCTCCAGCATCTGCGTTGGCTATCCTAGCATATGTTTCTATAAACTTCATTGATTCATCGTCAATTGCCAAAGGCTCCTCTTCTAGAGTGGAGGACTATTTTTGATTGGTGGGGGAAGGGCCTTCATCCTTCCCAGTTGATTTTGCATCAAGACTATTTGTTGTCCTAAGGGAACCAACTTTTTCTCTTTGATTTTCAGCTTTTGTGTTTGCTTTCATAGCACTAGCTTGTGTCAAATTTCTTGATGCATCTTCAATGTGTTGTCCTCTAGGTGTTGATAGCTCTCCCTCCTCATGGGATGACTCGCCTTCATTGAGAGTTGGCTGGTCCAACTTATTCAAGTTGCCCTTGACTTGGGTGATGACGTCTGCATAAGAAGAGCAAGTTAGTTCTGAGTGGAGAGCATTGTGAAATCGACACCAGGTAGACATCAGTACCTCCTCCAATCTTGGTCCATCTTTGCTGCCCAAACATTCTTGGATCAGCCCCTTGAATGCCTCAGTTGCCATGCTTTCCGATTCTTCTTCTGGATCTGCAAGAAACAAGGGTTGATATATCTCCCAAAAGGGGATCTCTCCCTACAAGACTCTTTCAATCCTACTCAAGAATGTGAGACATCCCAGTTCATTGTGCCTACATGTGTCGTGGATCTGACATCTATCTGCCAACGTGAATTACGACAATGGTTTCCTCAATCTCTTGTTTAAATCCGCATGTAGTTGAGCGATGTTAATTTGCATGTGCTGCTCCATTTCTACTTAGCCTTTGTTTCCCTTTAGAATTTTTTGATTTTAAGCTTCAGCATTAAAAGAGATTTCTTATCTAAGATTTCTTCTTGAAAGTTCTCTTTCAACTTCCAACTCTCAGCTCTGTAACCTCAGCATGTTAGTCCTCCTTCTGGTGCTAGTTCTATTGATGGGTGTTTTAGCACTTTCTCAACATAGGCAGTGCATAGGTGCACTACCTCTCTTGAAAGACAATCTCTGACAACAAGTTACTAAAAATCACCCCAAGGTCTCTTAAGTGTAAGGTCATGACATGCATTGAATTTATCAGTTTGGTTCAATGTGATTTTGTTGGTAATCACAGGGTAGACTTATGAGGTTAAGCTAGAGGGAAGGTGAATATGAGAATGGAGTTCTTGAGATACGGAAGTTGGTGTGCAATGGAGCTCTTAAGGTGCAGAAATTGTTGCTCATTTGTTGTAGGTTCAAACAACGGTCTAGAACTCCTATTTCAGCTTTAGATTTGGCTTTACAATGTCCAATGAACCTTAGCATAGGTCACTTATTAAAAAAAAGGAAAAAGGGTAGAGAAGAGAGGAAGTTCCTAGACCTGAAACTATGAATGAACAGTGATCATGGAGGCTGCTATAGTAGAAAAACTCCCTAAACTAGGTTTTTCTTTGCCAAGAGGAACCTACAGTTACACAAAACCAATGCAATCTTCTAAGGGCTATAGATTTTCAGATTGCATACACACATCATGAACATGCAATTGAACTGAGGTGCAACAATGAAGTAAGGAAGCTCAAACTTGCTTTACAAAGTGATTCATTATCAACAAACCATAAAAAACATGAGCTGGAAATTCATCAAATACAGTAACATCAAACACCATCATCACTTCCATCCAAGAAACTAACAACTAAACTAGTAGAGAAGTAGAACCATGCATGCATAATGAAGAAACACAAGAGAAACACCCATAAATCATGCAATGTAGCTCTCTATTGCTGCAGAATTCCATTACACCAACTCTCCAACCATTTACAAATGAAGGGGAGAACCCTATTTATAGTTTTCCAAAGCCCAAATGAATGGCTAGGATTGAATTACATTGTGTGGCTCACATTGATTACAAGTGAGGGTTTCAACTACTGCCCATTTTCCAGCAATTTAAAATAAAATTTTGTCTCATTCTTATTTTGTCATCTAGTGCCCAAGTGTTGTAGCAATTTTGTCATTTAGCTGATTTCCCTTTTCCCTATAGCTGAAACTGATAAAAGGTTGCCTTCAATTTGATATACTCACAACACTTTTCATTGGATTAAACGGGCCTCATTTGCAGATTTGCACCATTGTGGGACAGCTTAGTTGCCCCCCAATTTGACGGGGCAGCCCTTGATGGATCACAAACATTTGGTGAAGAAGAAGACATCCTCCCCCCTTCCTTGAGGCCCCCAGTAGACAACCACCTTCTCTCTAGGTATTGATTTCCTTGGCATAGGCTATCTGAGTTTTCATCCTTGTGGAAATCGACCCTCCTTTGGCCTATATTTATGGACAAGTAGATTCTTTATCCTAGCATCCTCAGACCTTCGTCTGCACTCTTTGCATGTGAACCTTCCTGAGATAGCACCCCTTAACCTTGTCTCATCTGGCGAACCTCTATATACGGGTGGTCTAAATAAGCCTGGGTGTATATCACCCTCCTTGTCCGGCGAGCCTTCATATACGGGTCGTCTGAATAAGCCTGGGTGTATATCACCCTCCTTGTGCAAGTATGCCTGCACATAAGGGAAATTAGGATCAAGATAAAGCTTGAGAATTCAATCATATAAAATAATCATATTTGAAAAGCGGCCAGATTAGATTTCCCCTCCTTTTCCTTGGAATGACTATGTTAATCCATTATCAAGTAGCTCACAAGCTATTACAATTGTCCCCGAGACCAAAAAGAATATCTATCACCATAACATTTGAATACATTTTCAATAAGGAGGGGACGTCCCCAGAGGTTTTTGAACCTGAACTACAGGTCGTCGTCAACCTAAAGAGAGCAGGATGCTACCATAGAAGTGTCATTTGGAAACGGCCTTGAAGACTGCGGCCTCCACTAGGGTAGGCCCCGCACGTTACTACCTCCATTCCATAAACTAAATATTAGTCCAGTTCGTTGTTTCTTCCTTTTGAACCTCTTATCCTCCTGCCCAAAGAATAATTCACTAATTCTACTAAACGGGACTCATTTTCACCCAAACCCGATCATTATGGAGCCCATCATTCCTATTTGTTCCAGTGATGCTCGCACCCTTTTGTGCCCTTCTTTGATCACTTTAATTCCTCCATCATTAATTACTGCTCCAACCCTAACCTGCAAAGTTATACAATTCATCAGGTCCTTCAACAATCATATCGTCAGATATGTATATAGTACTTCTATCGAACCAACAACGGCACCCTTCGACTTTGATATGCGAACCATTATCCTCCATTTACTAGTGCCATAGTCTCCAATCCATCGCCTAGCCTATTCTTGTCAGTCACCTTTTATAAGATCGTGTGGGAATGTCATCATTCATGGAAAGAGCGGTTGCGGGCTCCACAATGCGAGAGTCCACAAGGAGGAAGCCTCTCGGCGATGGCAAAGATGATGATGACTTCCGCAACATATCTTCTGCTAACACCCAACGGAAGGCTCAATTGAACACACCCTCTCCCATCTTACTTCCTTTGCTCGTCGATTGTTGTTTGCAGTCACATTTGTATGATAAAGCAATTTCTTGTTTGATTTGTGGATGCACATCACGTGAATGACCAAAGATAGATTGTCGAGGGGAAAGATTAATGATGGTTTGAGTTAAAGTGGTAATGCATGTTTACAATCAACGTACCCATGATCCGTGACATGGGCACTCCACTTGGGTGCATATTGAGCTTCATGGCATTCACAAGCGCTCAGTACTTCATGGGCACCAAATATGGATTAGTCTCGCTTGCAAGGAGAACGTCTTACCAAAAGTCACATTGACTTATCCTCAGGGAAACACAGAAGCTGAGTGAGGAAATGGGGGTGTGGGATGCCATCACAGAATGTTCGCTGAGAGGACAATGTGGGCCAGGCAGCCGCCTGCATGGCAATATCCGCCCTAGTGAAATTTGATGTCCTTGGAACATTTCAATTTCCGCCACCTTTTAGCACATATAATTTTTATTCTATTCTTATTTGTGGCTGTATGTCACATCCAAGTCCATGGATTTTACAAATTTCAGTGATTTGCATGTGTGGGCACGAAAGGTGGCAATATCATTTGTGGAGGGGAGGACACAGGGTGTCATCCTGTTGCCGCTGTTAAAAATGGATGGCCATAAGAGTAGCGAGACCCGCATGATGGAGAGTCGATAGTGTGAAGGGAACGACAGGTTCCGTAGATTAGTATTCTATGGGAGTAAATACATGGAAGGTTGTTATAGCATGGTCAACAGGAAAACAGCGTAGCAATCACCACCGAAGGAGCTGCAAACCCTGCATGCCCAACATCGGCTCTCACACTTTCGTGGTCTCCCTTACTCATTGCCTTATGCAGTTTTAGCATTAATATGATCACTATAGACTAGTGACTCCTTTGAAAGGAAGGGCAGCCTACTAACATCATTTTGAATCGTTATCATTTTCCAAGTATCGATCTCAAAAAGTCCCCAATCTCGAATGCACTCACCCAGCTGAAGAGAAGACTCATTAGTGTGATCACCCATACTAGCTTCATTGGTCATTAGTATTCTACTTCGGGTTGATATGTCACTTCTCCTGACAAAATACCTTTTCTTAGTAACTACAGTGATCATCATTAGCCTCCCCACGAGACTTATGCTTAGTAATTTTCCCCATGGTGCCTCTGGGTAGCCACAAAGGTGGCGGATTCCACAATGGAGGAGGTTGTTCCCGTTTGAATTGTTGATGTCAGGAGCTCTTAGTGACAGCATGTAGAGACCTTTTAGGATGAAAAATCCACAGATGAACTGGTTGCAGGGTGAAGCGTGCGAGAAGTAGTGGCTTAAGGCCATTAATAACGACTGTGAGGTTGTGGAAGCCCTTTAGTGCTCACCCGCAAGGCCTGCTTTGAGCTCATGCGTTATCCCCAGCCCATAGGTAATTGCATGCCACCCTCATTTTTTATCATGATTTCCTTCAAAGGACAACCCATACCTCCAATTACCTTAGATCTTAAAACAGACGCTAGGCAGTATGGATGGTTTTCTAACTCCAATGATGCTTATACACCAACCGTCCCTACCTCTACTTCATGGCTAAAATGTGAATGGATCTACATTGGATCGTCATTGTCAAAATAAACCTTGGCACAAGGGACTTAGAACCTCCTTTAATCATTGAATATCTCATACCAGTGTGCGGGCGACCCTGTTGCTTGTGAGCAAAAGATGTTGGAAAGTCATTTAGCAACCACCGTTAAAAATGGCCAACGAGGTGCAGACTCTATATGGAGACCCTCCGCACAGGCAACGACACGTGGGAGTTAGTGGGAAGAAGGTGTGGAGGAACAGCGAGAGACGAATGGTATCCCGCGCTGCAGCTTCTGTAGTTAGAACGCCCGTCGACGCCTTGCAGGGCATCACCCGCAAAGCAACAAGCCGGCCACCCCAACTATCGGTTTAGCAGGTCATAAATCATAGGCAAGCAGAGCATTAATAATGGAGCTGACACTCCCTCAGTTGATCTAATAATCATAATCACAAGAAGCCACGGGATCTAGGGGTTGGGAAAGATTCTAGCACCTAGGACCCATGAGAAGTTTGTCGAATGTAGTTCTTCCATTAATATATTCGGCTTGCACCTCTTTTTCTTTGATCACCCTATAGTTTGAAAAGGTAAATAATGACCTTGAATTCATCACCTCTACGATAGGCCTGTCATTAATCATGCCACGTTAAGAGGCATGGGTGCAAGCCATAAAGTGCGGGTAGCTGCTATAGAAATGTTGTTATCATTCGGCAGGGAGTGAGGTGGACAGGTAAGCGGGCCTTGCATGGAAAGCCGCCATGAGAAGTAAATGCAGGGTCATGTTTGCGGATGGAAACTAGAGAACGAATGCTCAAAGAATACCGTTGAGGGAATGACAAAAGACTAGCCAAGGCTTGCGGTAAGGAGATAGCGTTGGTGGGTTGCAGGCCCACATGGAGGGGAGGTAGCAAATATTTGTCGTTGTGAATGGCGTCAAGACAATGGCCTCCCACAAATGGCGGTCCATGAGGGTGGACACACTAGTGAGCGTGGACTTAATAGAGCCTAGTCATTAGGCGACAGAGGTCAAGCTAGGGAAAACTACGTGCGAAAACCCATAAACACTTGGACTTAGGCACTTTAAAGCAACGGGGTCAGTCAGTTTGTGGCAACAGCGAAAAAGGAAGGACCAACTGCGAAGCCCTCCGCATGGGCGGATGTCAAAGGTTGGTCACTGTAAAAATAGTAAAATGGGAACGAAGTTCTGCCTAGGGCAACCTGCAAGAGTGGGTCTGTGGAGCGTGATGGACGCAACGAAAAACACGAGCGCGAGGTTTGTGTGTCGGGCAAACATAGGGACTCGGCTACAGGTGAACAACGGAGCACAATGGCGAACAACAGAGGGAAACCTGTGAACACGGGTCTGAAAGGATCAACGGATGTCGGGTGGAAAGAAAATGGAAGCTCATCAAAACTAGCCTGAAAGAGTGAATGACTTGGTGAAACTCAGGTTGGTGATTTTGGCCAAAGGTATTTGAATTGTTTTAAGGTTCATGACCAACTTAGGCTTGGAAACAGGGGTGCACAAAGCGAGACAAGGGAAAAATAGCCTGCACGAGAGCGAGAATGACCCGTTAGGAGCGAAAAGAGGGGGTCCCTGCCTTCGGCGGGGCGTGTGTGCAAAACATGCACAACAACAACCAACATACCCACAATAGATATCTTCACATTTATAAAAGTCATACTTCTTTCTAGAAATGTATTGGTTCCCAACCAATGACACCCTTTGACATTTGGACTCTCATGCACCATTAAAATACAACCTACATACGCATGAATTTGAAGTGGGTAAAGTATAACACTTCATTTGATGTATTCAAAAAAAGTATTAGGAAGTCCAAAAAAATTGATGCAAGAGCATCTAGGGTGTAAGAGAAATCTTGCATCAACCAAACAAAAAATCTAACATTTATTTAGTTTTCAAGTATTTTCTAACATTTCTAATTTTTTTCACTTGTGCATCAAGTTCATGGCACTACAAGTTGTTAAAATTATGTTTTATTAGTTCAAAGCTTTATGTCTACAACAACAAACAAAATTGGCATTTGGTAGTTATGTATCAATGACCTATGAAGATACTGGATTCTAATTTGGAACATAAGATCTAACAAGAATCCAAAATGTTTCACCCAATTTTCATGTGATTATAATTGTTGCATGCATGTTTCTTATTGTTTGGAGCTTAATTGGAAAATTTATTGTATAATAGTAAGGTGTTTGAATTGTGCACTAATTTCTAATGTTACCTACTATATTATGGGTCCTAAGAGGGGTCATATATAGAACCCAATTGAATTTGGATACTCCTATCTTGAGGTACATTGGAAATGGTGTTTTTACATGTTACTAGTGAACCTACATGTTATCTAGGGTGATGCACCAAATTACAAGGTTGAATATTAATCAAATAATTTAATTTTGGATTTATTGATCCTTATCACACTTATCCATGATGCTATGGCATATTTTCCAACCAATGCACATCATTTCTATATCTCTATATAAAGAGAAGTTTGATATCATTTGAAGATGGTCAACTAGTGAGTAAATAGTTCAAGTAAATTAGGGTATTTATTTCTTTCATAGCAAATATTGTTTATGCATAACATGTATCTAAGCTCTTAATGATATGAGTTGAGTCAATAAAATTCGGTTCTTTTTGTAATTTAAAATTTGATTCACTATTTTGAGTTTTAGTGTTTCATATTGTTGTAAGGTTTCATAGTTCTTAATTGTGCCCTCAAAATTTGATTATATTAGTTGGTATCTTAGCCAAGGTTTGGAATCATATAATAGAGTTAGTTGATTGAAGAGTGAATTTTCTAGTTGTGAGAATTGGGTAGAAGGCTCTTGTTGGATTGATTGTAGGCAAATCATTGAATTGGAGATAATATACTCTAGATCTAAAGCTTCCCTCTCAAAGAATAGATAGAGTTCAAGTTGTACTTTATATAATTGTAGAAAGAATTGAGGAAATTTTTAACATGATGTGAAATGCTTGAATCCAATTAGATGTAATAGAAGAGGATAGAAGAAGAGGTGTCACAAACCCTAGAGTTGATAAAATTTATAATGCAAAGGATAATGGACCAATTGAAGATATCAAACTGGATGAAGAAGATAAAGATGGAAAGTTCATGTTTAAGGCTATTTCAAAAATTGGTAAGAAAAATGGAGTTGATTTATCTAATTATTCTAGTAGTTTGAATCTTAAAGAGTTAATCGATTGGATTATTACACTGGAGGAATATTTTTAGTGTGAGGAAATTACTAACCTTAAAAGAGTGAAGTTTGCAAAGACAAATCTAAAAGTTCATGGTGATATTTTATGGAAGGAAATTTAGTTGGAAAGGAATAGAAAAGGTAGGCATAATTTTGAGAAGTGACATAGGATGGTAGATAAGTTGAATTATAAATTTATTTGTGCAAGTTATCAGTTGTATTTGTTGAGAAAGTTATAAAATCTAAGACAAAAAGATCTATATGTGAGATTATATTAAAGAATATTATAAGTTGATAATAAGAGAAGGACATCATGAGGATAGATATATAAATGTTTTCTAAATGCATCAATATTAGAAGATAAAAGTATGTTATCCATTTAGTCTATTGATGAACCATATTAGTTTTCCCTAAAAGCTAAAGACAAACTAAACCATAAAATTTAAAAAGATTAGAACAAGAGAGGAATAAGTTGTAGATTTTCGAGAAGAAAAAATCAAGTAGGTGGTAGAGGAACTTATAATGATGATGGAAAAATCAAAAGAAGGTAATGAAAGTTACCACAATTGTAGATTTGATCATTATCAAAGAGGTGGAAGCAAATACATAAGAGGTTGTGGAAGATTATTTCAAGGTACTTGTTTTAAGTGAGGAGGTGGAGAACATAAATCATTTTAATATGCTTAGTCACAAGGAGGATACCATTGAAGATCTAAAAGGATTGCAAGGAAAATACATGATGAAGAAGTTTCTTCTAATGGTGATCAAGTGTAATAAGAAAAGGTGGGTCATTATTATTAAAGAGACATTCATTACAGCTTATCAAAGATTTAAATGAACCAAAACAAAGGAAAATTCTAATTGGGAATATGTGTAAATATGGAGGTAAATATTACAAGAAATTTATTGATAGTGGTAGTACAAATAATATAGTTTTAAGTGAAATGATAGAAAAGTTGAATTTAAAGAGGACATAAAATCCTAATCCTTATAGAGTATCTTGGTTGCAAAAACATCATAAAATTTTGGTTAGAGTAATATCTTGTGTAATGAAAAATTAGAGTTTATTGAGATGAAGTTTTATATGATATTATGCCAAAAAAATATGTGTCATATTATGTTGGGTATACCATGGAAATTTGATAGAAAATTAGTACATGATGATAGAGAAAACACTTATAGGTTGATGAAATATGAAACAAGACACATGTGGTGTTACCCTTAAAAGAAGGTGAGAGGATATAGATTTTTGGCATTAATATTTGATTAGTGGAAAGTAATTTTTGAATGATATGAAGGAGGATAAATTTTATTTTATTTTTCTTCCTCAGTGTATGTAGGTAAAAGGCACTATCAAGCTAGATAATGGGAATGTAAAATTTCACCCATTTTTTTAATTTGTTGATAGAGTACTAGAAGATTATTTATAATAATACCTCAAGGGTTACCATTGGGAAGAAGTCAACCTGAAACAAAACACATGTGGTGTTACCCTTAAAAGAAGAAGGTGAGAGGATATAGATTTTTGGCATTAATATTTGATTAGTGGAAAGTAATTTTTGAATGATATGAAGGAGGATAAATTTTATTTTATTTTTCTTCCTCAGTGTATGTAGGTAAAAGGCACTGTCAAGCTAGATAATGGGAATGTAAAATTTCACCCATTTTTTTGATTTGTTGATAGAGTACTAGAAGATTATTTATAATAATACCTCAAGGGTTACCATTGGGAAGAAGCATAAGTCATCATGTGGATTTGATTCCAAGAGCTAGTTTATCTTATAAGGCAACTCATAGAATGACACCAATAGAAAATGAAGAACTTAAATATGAAAGTTGGAGATTTTTTGAAGAAATGACTAGTTAGAGAAATTTTAAGTCTATGTGTGGTACCAAAAACGGTAGTATAAAATAAAGAAGAATAGAGAATCTAATAAGGCAACTCATAGAATGACACCAATAGAAAATGAAGAACTTAAATATGAAAGTTGGAGATTTTTTGAAGAAATGACTAGTTAGAGAAATTTTAAGTCTATGTGTGGTACCAAAAATGGTAGTATAAAAGAAAGAAGAATAGAGAATGTGTACAAATATCCTTTACCAAGGATGGATGATCTTACAGATTTTTTAAGTGTTTCAAAGTACTTCAACAAGATAAATTAAAGCATGGATATCATCATATTAGGATTGGATAGGGAGATGAGAAAAAGAGTGCATTCAAGATTAGAAAAAAGGTTTGTATGAGTGGTTGGTTACACCATTTGGATATGCTAATGCACCAAGTACTTCTATGAGGCTAATAAATGAGGTGTTGAAACCATATCTAGGTAGATTTGTTTTTGTATACTTGGATGAAATTTGAATTTTAGTAAGAGCAAAGAGGAAAACCTAGAGCATCTCATATTAGTACTACAAATATTAGGAGAAGAGAAGTTATTGATGCATGTGAAGAAATATAGTTTCATGAAGGAAGATTTGGTGTATCTAAGTTTTATTATGTTTTTTGATGGAATGAAGATGGATATCTAGAAATACAAATCTATTGTTGAATTTCCTACACTAGTAAGCATTTTTGAAGTTAGATATTTTCATGGAATGGCTCATTTTTACCAAAATTTTATCAAAAAATTAATGAGATATGTGCATATATTATGTGAACCATAAGAAGAGATAAAAAGGAATTCAAATTATTATAACAACTAATAAAAATTTTGAAGTGTTAAAGAAGAAAGTAATTAAGTAACTTGTTAGCTTTGAAAATATTGATTAAGTTATTTCAAGTTGAAATTGTGATGCAAGTGGGACTACAATTGGAGCTATTTTGAGTTAGGAAGGGAGACCTATTACTTATTTTAGTGAGAAGTTGAATGATTCAAAAATAAATATTATGTTTATGATCAATAATTCTATGCAATTGTATGAGCACTAAAGCAATGGAGATAATATTTGTCAAAATAATTTATTTTATATATTGATCAACAAACATTGTGACGAGGGAGCAAACCCGAGACACAGAAAATGATGCCAACAACCAAAGAACTTTTATTATTATTTAGAATGTAACTTCTTACATGTAGAGGATCACAAACCCTCAAGCTTTGCAATACAAGCCAATTACAGAAATTACAGAAAATTACCAAAAGACCCCCTTTCGCAGCATGCAAACTCTTTTCCCCCAAAAAGCTACCAAAAATCAGAAATCTCACCCATAAATAGAGCTCCTTTCCAATTTGGAGCCAAAACAACATTCAAATTTGAGTTTTGCCAATTTGGCACCCAAATTAAAATTTGAAATTCACATTCAAAAATTAGCACATTTCTAAAAATGCACCAACTTCCGGAAGACATAACTTTTAATCCAACCGTTGAATTTTCAATGATAATACCTTTTCGGAAAGCTCTCAAAAAGATGATGTGGCACAAAGTAGGGCCTATGACCAATACTTTGGGCTTTTCGCAAATTTTCGGGCCCATCTAGGGCATCTAAGGGCCTCAAATTTGGCTTCAAATATTTTAATAGCTAAAGGGGTATCCAGAAATGCAAAAACATTTAAGAAACAACTAACAAAAAATTAAAATCTTTCTTTTTTTGGGTGATGTAGGATTGCCCTCACACCACTGGATGCTCCTGCATCAGACACCCAGGGTAATTTGAGAAGTGACCCTGTCACATCTCAGATGGTTGAGGAAAACCCAAATGGACAACCTCTGCCTTAGACAGTCGGGATGAATCTTCTACAAGCCTTCCTCTCCACTTCAGCAGATATTCTTCATACTGCCTGTTTCTAGTACTCCTTCCCACACGGCTATCTAGGATTGCTTCAATCTCCTCCTTCTCTGAAGTAGGTGCGGGAATGTTACACTGTTCTATTGTTGGACCATTCTCTATGCCACCTTCATGATACTCTATCAAATCTGCAATGATGAACACAGGGGAAATGTTGACTCCATCCAGCAACTCTACCTCATATGCATTTCCTGAATCATGCCTCTTCAAAATTTTACAGGGACCAAATTTCTTCATCTTTAATTTGTTATAGGTTCCCACTGGAAACCTTTCTTTCCTCAAGTGGACCATCACTTCATCACCAATTTGAAACTCCTTATACCTCCTCTTTTGATTTGCCTTAGCCTTATACTGCATATTCATCTTGTTAATATGTTCTTTTACCTTCTCATGTATATTTTTGATGTGCTCTGCAAAGTCTTCGGCTTTAGCACTTGTCTTCTTCTCTTGGTCCATCTTTCTCAATTCTGGAGCGGTCCTAGGACTGCCTCCATACACAATCTGAAATGGTGATCTACCAGTGCTTCTGTTGACAGAATTGTTGTAAGAAAATTCTACCTAGGGCAAGATCAAGTCCCATCCCTTGGGTTTATCTCCTACCAAGCATCTCAGTAAGTTACCCAAAATTCTATTCACAACCTCAATCTTCCCATCAATTTTTGGATGGTGTGCAGAACTGAACTTCAACTCTGTTTTCAACTTCTTCCACAAGGTCCTCCAAAAGTACCCAACAAATTTTGTGTCACGATCTGAGACTATACTCTTTGGCAAACCATATAGCCTCACCATCTCTCTGAAGAACAAGTCAGCAATGTGGACTACATCATAGGTATTTTGGCATGGGATGAAATGTACCATCTTCGAAAACCTGTCAACTACCAAAAATACTGAATCATTCCCTCTTTGTGTCCTTGGCAAACCAAGAACAAATTCCATACTTATATCTTCCCATTGCCTCTCTGGTACAGGTAAGGGCTGATACAACCCAGTATTCTGGCTCACTCCTTTAGCCATCTGACATACCTGGCAACTCTGCACAAACTTCTTCACATCTTGTGATAATTGAGGCCAATAATAATGCTCACTGATAATGGAAATGGTCTTATCCTGACCAAAATGTCCTGCCATTCCTCCACTGTGCTTCTCGTTTATCAGGTTATCCCTCATGGAACTCCTTAGAATACACAATTGGCTTCCCTTAAACAACATGCCATCCTGGATTATGAAATCCAGCCACTTCGTCCTGTCAACTATAACAGGCTCCTTGCAAGCTTTCCAAGCCTCTGCAAAATCAGGATCTTTAGGGTACAATGTCTTGAGTTCATTGAACCCAACCACTTCAATCTGTATCTCTGTCAATAATGTTTGCCTCCGACTTAAGGCATCTGCAACCCTATTCGACTTGCCACTCCTATGCTTTAAAACAAAGGTATAACTCTGCAAAAATTCTACCCATTTCATATGCCTTTGAATTAATTTTCCCTAACTACTCAGGTACTGTAATGCTTGATGATCAGTATACAAAACAAATTCCTTCAGCAACCGATAATGTCTCCATTTCTTTAATACTTGAACTATTGCATAAAATTTCTAATCATATACAGAGTACTTTCTCTTTGCATCATTTAACTTTTCACTAAAATAGGCAATGAGCTTACCTTCTTGACTCATCACTGCTCCAATGGCACAACCACTAGCATCACAATCCACCTGAAACACCTTATTGAAATCTGGGAGGGCTAAAACTGGTTGCTCTGTCACCTTCTACTTCAACAGATCAAAACTCTTTGCTGCTCCAGTGCTCCACTTGAACTCTTTTCTATCCACTCTCATTGTTTCAGTTAGGGGTGCACAAATACTATTGAAGTTTCTAATGAAATTTCTGTAAAAGCTGGACAAACCATGGAAAGATCTCACCTCAATAGCAATTCTTGGGGTAGGCCATTCCAGAATAGCCTTCACCTTCTCTAGGTCCATCTTGAGACCTTCTGCAAAGACAACAAACCCCAAGTACACTAACTCCTTCACAAAACTACACTTCTTCATATTAATCAACAATTTCTCTTCTCTCAACTTTTCAAAGACTCTACAAATATGCATCAAATGCACACCCAGGGACTAACTGAATATTAAAATATCATCTAAGTACACAATAACAAAATTCCCCAGAAACTCTTTCAATACCTCGTTCATGAGCCACATGAATGTGCTCAGCGCATTGGTTAGCCCAAAGGGCATGACTAACCACTCGTGCAGGCCCTCCTTGGTCTTGAAGGTAGTCTTCCATTCATCACCCTCTCAAATCCGGATCTGGTGATATCCACTCTTCAAATCAATCTTCGTGAAGTATGGTGCTCCACTCAAACAGTCCATCAAGTCATCCATCCTTGGTAGGGGAAATTTTTACTTGATTGTTATCTTATTTATGGCCCGAGAGTCTGTACACATCCTCCACTCCCCATCCTTCTTCGGTGCTAGTACTGCAAGTACTGCACATGGGCTCATAGTCTCTCGAATCAAACCCTTTCTCAACAACTCTTGAATGTGTTTGTTCAACTCCTCATTTTCTGCAGGAGTCATTCTGTGAGCTGCCTTATTTGGAAAACTGGCTCCAGGGATCAAGTCAATCTGATGACTGATCTTCCTCACTGGTGGTAAACCCTTAGGTACGTTATCAGAAATAATCTCCTAAAACTCATCCAATAGTCCAGAAACTTCTACTGGCACCTTCTCACTATCTTCCTTATCCATTCTAGGAATCAATGCATAACACATACGCTAATGCTTCATGCCTTCTAAAAATTTCCTTCCATCAACAAAAAAAATTCTAGCACTATTGCATACCTTTTCTTCGCCCTTCTTCAGGGGTTTCAACTTATGGCGGACTCCATCCTTCATCAAGGAATAAGTGTTTGCATGGCCATCATGTACAACACGCCTATCGAACTACCACGGCCTCCCCAACAACATGTGACACGCATCCATGGGGATGATATCACAGAGTACCTCATCACGATAGCTTTCGATCTTGAACTTCACTAGGCACTACTCATTGACCAGAACTTTGTGGTCTTTCTGCAACCAGGCAATCCGATATGGATGTGGATGCCTTTCCCTTTTCAGCTTCAACTTTGTAACCATCTCTTCTGACACCAGATTATCTGTGCTCCCACTGTCAATAATGAAATCATAGCATTTGTCTTCACACTTGCACCTTGTGCGAAATAGATTCTTCCTTTGTTCTGGTTCCTTCTCTTCAGTCACCAGGGATCTTCTAACCACTAGGGCTTCTCCCCTTTCCGCATCATCTGAATGCTCGGATTGAGCCTCCTCATCCACATGTGCAACCCTTCCACAACCTTTTGGCCTTCTGTCTTTCCTTCCTTGGTGTTGTGGGCATTCATAGTATCGATGCCCTTCTTCACCACAATGGAAACAAGTTCCTCTGAAACCACCTCTTTTGGGTCCTGGCCCAGATCTTCCTCATCCTCTACCTCTTTGATCACCACTATTTTGATCACGAGGGCGGTAGAAGTTATCATTCTTCTGGCTTCAACTGGTACCCACATCTTCATTTTTACTTTCATCCTCATTTCAACTTCCAGAAGATCTTCCACTACCCCTTCCTCTTTGACCTCCTCATCCTTTTTGCTTGTTGTCAAATCTTTTGTTCAGTTTCTCCTCAACTTTCAGAGAAAACTGGTACCCATCCTCAATGGTGGTCATTTTGACCAGGCTTAGCTCCTCTTGAATGCTCGGTTGTAACCCATTAAGATAACGGGCTACCTTCTCCTTGTTGGCCTCTGCATGGCCCGTTCTGATGATCATCTTGTGAAAATATTTTGTGTATTCTTTCACAGATCTACTTCCCTACTTCAACCCTTGCAATTTCTTCAGCAGATCTAACTCATAGTCCACTGGTATGAACTGCTTCTTCAGTTTCTCTACCATGCAATCCCAACTGTTGATATTTCCTTTTCCTCTTTGATTTCTCTCCAACTGGACCTCTTTCCACCAAATATTGGCATGGCCCTTCAGCTTCGTTTTTGCAAACTTAACCCGATCTGGGTCCTCTACTTCTTCATACTCAAAATACTCTTCTAGCTCGTTGATCCAGTCAATCAACTCTTCCAGGTTCAAACTTCCAGAATAACTGGGGACTTCTATTCTGGGTCTTTTTTCGATCTTCGAAATGGCCCTTATTAGCTGCATCTGATCTTGATCAATTGCTTCCTCTTCCTCTTCAATGCCTGAATCTTCCACCTCTTCTTCATCCTCGCTTTCTCCTCTCCTTCCCGGGTTTAACCCTCTTCTCATCCGTTCCTGCAATGCATCAATTTGTCTCTAGAGGGCTCTAAAACCCTCAGCCACCAATGGATCTCTTCCACCAGCATTTATGCCACCTCTGCCACCGCCACGCCCACCAGGAATCACTCTTGGAGGCATCTTGAATATCTTGAACCCAAAACCATGGTCCTGGTGCAAACTACCTCACGATCAGCGATCTATCCACACGCTCAAGAAAACCTGCTCTGATACCACTTGATGAGGGAGCAAAACCGAGACACAAAAAATGATGCCAAAAACCAGAGAACTTTTATTATTATTTAGAATGGAACTTCTTACATGCAGAGGATCACAAACCCTCAAGCTCTGCAATACAAGCCAATTACAGAAATTACATAAAATTACCAAAAGACCCCCTTTCGCAGCATGCAAACTCTTTTCCCCCAAAAAGCTACCAAAAATCATAAATCTCGCCCATAAATGGAGCTCCTTTCCAATTTGGAGCCAAAACAACATTCAAATTTGAGTTTTGGCAGTTTGGCGCCCAAATTACAATTTGAAATTCACATTTGAATTCACATTCGAAAATTAACACATTTCTAAAAATGAACCAACTTCCGGAAGCCATAACTTTTAATCCGACCGTCGGATTTTCAATGATAATACCTTTTCGGAAAGCTCTCGAAAAGATGATGTGGAGAAAAGTAGGGTCTATGGCCAATACTTTAGGCTTTTCACAAATTTTCGAGCCCATCTGGGGCCTCTAAGGGCCTCAAATTTGGCTTTGAATATTGTAATAGCTAAAGGGGTATCCAGAAATGCAAAAACATCTAAGAAACAACCAACAGAAAATTAAAATCTTTCTTTTTTTGGGTGATGTAGGATTGCCCTCACACCACTAGATGCTCCTAATGGAAATGAGAATTAAAGTTATTATTTTTATAAATTAAAATAATACATGAGAATGATATTGATTTTACTAAGGCATGGAAAGCAAGATATGAGTAAGTGGAGCTAGAACTAAATGGTTAGATTACTCGACTCAAGGTTATTTATTATTCAAATGAAACCAATTATGTATTCCTATGAGTTCAATGAGGGAAAATCTAATCAAAGGAAAGCATAGTGGAGGATTGGTAGGTCATTTTGAGATTGACAAGACAATGGCATTGGTAAGTAAACATTATTTTTGGCCACATATATACAAGGATGTGATAAAATATATATAAATTTGTGGAATTTGTCAAATTGCTAAAGGTAGTAGTCACAATGTTGGATTGTATAAGCCATTACCAATTTGAAAGAAACCTTGGGAATATATTAGTATGGAACTTATGATAGGACTGCTAATAATTTAGAGATGTCATGAATCTATTTTTTGTAGTTGATAGATTTTCCAAGATGACACATTTTATTGCTTGTTAATAAAATTAAGGATATGATACACAACTATTTCATTCTTTAGAGGAATTATGAGATTGCATGGATTAACTAGGAGTATTGTATTAGACAAGGATGTGAATTTTTTTGGTCATTTTTGGAGGATGTTGTAGAAGAAAATTAATACAAAATTAAATTTTCTTTGAGCATATTACCTATAAAAATAGACAACATAAGTTATGGATAGGAGCTTGGGAAACATTTTTTGGTCATTCAAGTTAAAATTACTTAGACCAACCTCACACCAAAGGTCACAAGGGGATTCCCTCTAGCATTAACTCTATATGTTAAAGTTTGCATGCTCAACAACATAGTGAAGGCACAAGGCTTGTGAGAACAATGACCTAGTGGGGATTTAAACCTTGGTGGTGAGGTTTAAACTTGTGAGCTCAACAACCCATGAGATCAATAGCTAGTGAGGGTTTGAACCTTAGTGACAATAAAATTAATTATAATATTTAACCAACACACCATACCATTAATGGCATGAGCTTGAGAAACTTGTTAATATTTTTATAAGAAAAGATGAGAAGCTAAGATTTAATATTACTACAAGATGATTTTACTGATAATAATAATTCATTGATCAAAAATACAAGAAAATTTTCATTTGAAAAATCTAAAGAATGTTTTATAATTAAGACATTTTATGCAAAATCATAGGAAAAGTGTTTTAGCTAAAGATTATGCCAAGTATTTGAGAAATTTACATTAGGAAACTCGTATGACAATAGTTGGAGAAAATGAACCACAAGTATAAAGAATGTTTTGATCAAAAGAGAAGACATAAATAGTATGAGGTAAGTGATTAAGTGATGGTTTATCTAAGGAAAGAATTGTTTTCATAGGGAAAATACAATAATTTGAAAATGAAGAAATTTTAATGTCATTTAAAAATCATTAAGAAATTTAATTTAGGAAATGCATATGAGGTGGAATTACCAAAAGATATTAGTGTAGCACTATTATTTAACATTACAATTATATTTGGATACCATGAAGGAGAATCAATAGATCACATGACAAAGATATATTGGATTAAATAAGTGCCTAAGCAATATGTAGACACATAAAATGACCTAGGCCTGCAAGTCCTATTTTCTCCATATTTCTTCCTAGCATAATTAAAATATTTAATTATGTCCTATGGTCCAATTTCAACTATTAATTAAATAATGAGTAATTATTTAATTAATTCATGTCTTTTATTCCTCTTGACTATTTAAATAAATAAATTTTATTTATTTATTTAAATACATCACTAATTCTCTAATGTCTTCCTATGATTAAATACATTCTTATCTTTTGTCCATTATTCCCTCCTGATTATTTGAATAAATGAATTTTATTTTATTTATTTAAATGTGTCATTCATTTCTAAATGTCTTCTCATAATTAAATAAGTTCTTTAATTTATTTAATTATTGTCCACTTTGGCATTCTCCTAATTTTAAATAAAATCATTTATTTAAAATGGTCTCACTTTCTAATTTTCTCTCTCTTAGTAAATAATTTCAAATTAATTATTTACTGTCACATGGCCCCACTCTTTTGAATTAAATTAATTTTTAATTCAAAATAACAACTTTTCTCCATAAATCAAATAATTTCTAATATTATTGGATTTTCTAGCTCTTTCTTTTTCCGTGTCATTCTTATCTCCTTGTCACATATAATCTTGTCCTTTGATTTGATTTTCTAAAATCAAATCTTGACCATTCAATTCAAATTTCACCCTAATGTTTCCCTAACCCTAGTTGTCACATTCAATTTTAACCATTGATCTTAGGGCATTTGTCAATCTTCAATCTTGGTCATTCATCCAAAATTGACATTTCGATAAAATGGCAATTTTGGTCTCATCTGGACATCTTATTCAATCTACATCTTAGACAATCTACAACTATTGGCATCTTGACATCTTGGCATTTCTTGACTTCATAGGCTATTCCATGCATATTTTAGGCTTGCTTCATAGTTGTTTAGTTGCATTGTGTTTCATTTTGATAGAATCCTTCAACATTTTCTTAGGACATTGACATTATCATAGGTTGTTCATCACAAATTTGAGTGAAAATATCATTTTGCAGCAAATAGAGAAGGTGTAATGAAGATTAATCATGGAGGTTGAAGACATATGGTGAGATCTTTCCTTGTTTTCATGTTTTTACTCCTTTGTGCTTCATTGTTTTGCTTTGGGTTATCTTATTTAAGCTCTAATATGTTAACCTAGGTTTTTCCCTAAGCTACATTGGTGAACCCAATGCCAAAATCGTGTTTTTTGCATATTTTTGTACGACATTTTTGTTTTTGTAGGTACAGGTATGATGCAACGCATTTGTTGTTCCTTGAGCCGCATTCGAAGTACCACAATACATTCACCTTTCAGAATGACGCATTTGCTCTGTTGTGACGCATCAGCCTTGCAGAATGACGCATTTGCTCTACCGCAATGCATTTGACTTGCAAGTTGATGCATTTGTCTGCAGATCCCAGCCTTCAGCCCCAAAACGCATTTGCAGTGCAGAATGACACATTTGCCTGGCACTTTCCAGATTCTTCCCTACGACGCATTTGACTTGTAGAACGACGCAATTGCCTGGTAAAATTTTATTTTCGGATTTGGTAGAATTTTTCTAGATTTTTCTTTTCCATTTAGTAGCTTAGGGGTTTTGGGTTACTAATATTCTATTTGTAACATCTGGCGAGGAGTCTAACCTTGGTTTTTGTTCAATTTTTTTCAATTCCTTAAGACAAACAAACAACAACAAACAATTTTTTCATTTACATTCATTGATTAAAATGAACATGCATTTTCATGTCATGGGCTTAAAATGAACACAATCATGCATTGAAACTCATAAGGTTAAAATTTACATGCATCTTCATGTCATGGGCTTAAAATGAACTTTTTCTTTCCAACATCAAGTTAAGAGTTTAAAATGAACAAAGTGTTTTAGGTGTTTTCCTCACATTATAATTTTGATAACTAAAATTAACAAGTGTCTCCAATTTGTGTAACCCCGATTCAATAATAGAAGTATCCTCTCACCTTGCACACTTGTGTGATCCTAGGTGCAAGAGAAACTATTATTGACTCTAGGAATTGGGCCTTCCTTGGTGGGAAAAAGTACTCACCCCAAGGCGACTCAAACCAGCAATGGAGCTCTTTGGCCGAGCTACTCCCAACCGGTATACAAATGTGAATCCTAATGGAAAACTTAGGATTACAAGTGCGGATGTGTCACAAAAACAAGTGAATTCCCCAAAACCCTATTGAGTGTAACCTCTTCAGGCTGGAATTCCTCCTTATCAGAGCTAATCTTGCCCCATGTGTGGCCACTCGAATGAGAGTCCTAAACTAAAAACCTTTGTGTAGTTGCCACAAACCCATCTATTTGTTAGTGTAGCAATGTTCGTTGCCAAGGCATCCACATTCTCACAGTTCTTAGTAGAGGTGAAAAGCTTGCAATGGAAGATTTATGGGGGCTTGAAGCTTGGTTGACCCGAGAAGTGAGTGCAATGTAAGGGGGAGCCTATGTGGCCAAGCTTCTAGATCACCCGCTAAGAATAAGTGTGGCTAGGGAAACCCACATGGAATCTAGCGAATATAGTCCTTGCCTAATCTAGGATTGTGCTTATCTTCATTGTGCATGTTTCATCATTCAAAGACAAAATATTGTTTTTTCTGAGACGTTGAACAAATAAACACCTTTCACAGACTTGGAAACAATCATTCAAACTCAAACAATTCTGAAATTTTTCCAAAATTGCAAACAAACTAGACCTCCATTCAGCCTGCAATGCATTTTCTATTTTGTGTAATGCATTTGCTCTGTTGAACCACATTTGAGACTTTTTGTGCCGCAATCACTTTGCTAAAATGCAGTTTTTGTCCTCTACAACGCATCTGGTTGTCCTTAACCGCATTTGACTTCCTGAACGATGCAATTGCTTTACTGTGCCGCATCTGTGACCTAAAATGACGCAATTGCCTAGAATTTACAAAAACATTGTTCAAAACCCAGGTCCAAACATTTTCCATCTACTATCAAACATCTTTTTCTAGTAGCCTCTATTAAAAACCAGACAAGGAATTGCTCAAGTCCTTTGGATATTTTAGCTTGCATTCTCCCATAGGTCCATCCTTGCAAATTTTTAGTTGCATCCTTAGACTCCATCGTCATCATTTTAGCAATAAACCTATATTTAGGTCCTCATCTTGTTGCAAACTTTGGAATAGAAAAACTTACCATACTTTGCAAAATCCTTGCCTTCAAAAGTAGGTTATCATTGTACTTAGTCAAAATCATTTCTTTTAGTCATTTTATTTTTGTGAGACCTTTCCAACTCAAAATTCTAGTTAGGAAACCTCACTTTTTCATCTTGTCATTTAGTCACACCAACAAGTCCTTTGATGATCCAAATTGAGACATAGATCAAGCTTTGGGTGGTTGAGTAAACCTTTTCTAAAAGTCCATCAAAATCACTTTGACCTTTGCATTTGCATACTTTAGAACATTCAAGTCATTTTAGTCCTCATTTTGCATACCTTATTCCTAAAAATTCCAAAAAAATAGTGTCATACCTTTCATCCTAGGCTTCATTATCCTTTGGCATTTTTCATTTCCCTTTGGACAACATTGCCATATTACATTCCTTATTGCCAAAAAACCAAAAAAATATAATTTGCATTTGCATCCCTTATTCAAAAAAAAAAATCCAAAAATATAGTATCATATCATTCTCATTCATAGACTTAGTTGTCATTTTCATCTTCCTCATATGAGAAAAATCCTTATATGGTTGAGACTAGGCTCCAAAGGAAAAGAAGACAAATGGACCTTTTTGGAAAAGACACCAACACCTATAGCTTCTCTAATGAGAGGAATCAAAACATAGACTTGGGGGCACCTTTTATCAATCCTTTTAGCAACATGAACATGCCATCTTCATCACACAACCCTTTTGAACCATTCATACGTAGAGATGAAAATGGACATGTATTTGTAGAAGACTTAGAAGTTGTAGCACAAAATCCTGAAGTGGCCTCCTTCATGGAAGAATTTGTCTTGCAAGATTCAGACAGATATCTAGCCATGCTTTTACACCAATGGGCCAAAATTTCCATGTGGGTTTGACATTAACACCTTAAGAGCAGTTTCTCCTAATCATGATGTAAACAATAACATAAATAATACCTCCAACACTAGTCAACCCCAAAACAATACAAACAATACCATTGGTGCCACCATACAAAGTGTCACAAACACCATCAATGCTACCTCTAATAGCACCTCCAATCAAAATAGTTCCAACACAATCAATGCAACATCCATTGGAGGAGCATCAACCATGTCACAAGCCATGTCACAATCAATGCCTCAAATGTCAACAACGTCCTCACAATCAATTGGAGCTACCTTTGGGTCCTCAACAATGGGGTAAAGTTCTTCAAACCTCTTATTTGGAGCTTCATCTAGTGCCATGGGAACAATATCATCAAATCCTTTAATTGGGTCCTCAAATAATGCCATGGGAACAAATTCATTCAACCCCTTTCATTGAAATAAACAACGAATTTCCATTCCAGGACCCCAACCTAATGTTAACACTTCATCACAACTCAATACCAATACCCATATCCCCCAAAGGAAAAACACCAACATTCCCCATGGACACATAGACCAATTTGGACAAGGAAATCAGATTACACAACACATAACTTCATTTGGACACCAAAAAACCCAAGGTCAACACATTCCACAAATATCAACTAATACTATTGGAGGACACATTCCCACATATGCATCACACATTCATACCCATCAACACATCCCTAACCAAAACACACAATACCAAAAACTTTCAAACCAAAAAATGTCACACATTTCACAACAACAATACATAGAAAATCAAAACACATCTTCACAACAAATGGGGACTCATGGAATACCTATCACTAGCATGTGTGATGCTATGAACAACCCCATAATTGGCGCACTCACAACTCAAATTGCAACCTTACAAAAACAGATGGAGAACATGCAAATGCAATAGAAAAAGATTCACACCTCATATGACCTATGTCCATATCCTTTTGACATGAGTCTGCACATGCCACAGTTCCCTCCTGGTTATGTGGTACCAAACTTCACTAAATATAAAGGCAAGACAAACCCCCTTGAGCACATTCAAGAATTTACAACCAATTGCGTGGACATTTCCTATGAACATACTTATTTGATGAGACTCTTCCCTAGGAGTCTTGCAAGTCTCACACTTGAATGGTTTGCCACCTTTCCTGAGGGAATAAAATCATGGGAGGAACTTGCAGACAGATTTGTATGAAATTACTCCTATAACATTGACACCAAGATCTCCATTACCAATTTATGCACACTTACTCAAGAGGAGACCGGTGAGATCTTTATTCCATTCTTCCAAAGATGGAAAAATTTTGCAAGTCATTGCCATATTGAGATACTAGAGAAAGAAAAGGTAGACATGTTTGTCTAAAACCTCCTAGGCCCATTGAAACACAATTTACAAGTTCATTGTAGCACCACTTTTACAGACTTAGTCGAAAAGGGAGTCCAACTCAAAAAGGCCCTTATTGCTAAAGGAGAACTCAAATATGGCACTAAGAACACCAACACAAACCCACCTATTAACAAAAATAAATATTGGGTCAAGAATAAACACATCACTAATGATGGTGTTGTTAATGCTAAGGCTGTAAACACAACAGGTCTTGTACTCACTCTCAAAGGAGCTTAACCACAAAACACACCATTGATCACACCAATACCTGTTGCAAATTCTATCCAAAATAATCAAAAACAATCAAAATAATCAAAACCAAGGGTAGCCATGCCAAACTAGGCAATTTACAAAGAGACGTACATACACTTCCTTGGGTGAACCAATCGAAGACATCCTTAAGAAGCTCCTCCAAAATGGTGTCATCACATTACAAGACCCTAAGCCATATGACCCAGGACAATTCAAGCCATCTTGGTGGGATGACAACACATTTTGTGATTATCACCATGCAAAAGGGCATAAAACCTCCTCTTGTCGACAGTTAAGAAATCTTGTACAAGACCTCATTGAAAATTGCACCATTGAACTGGGTGGGCAACAATTTGCTTCAAATGCAGACCATATAATTCATAAAAACCCACTGCAATACCACGGTTCAAATAATCCCTCAACGTTAGGTCCCAAGACCAATAATAATTGAGCCAATTATACTCATACCACCTTCGACTATTCTAGTGGACCCATTATTAACCACCTCTGAGCTGCTGACAAATATGTCAATACAATTACCATTAAGAGAGCACTTGAATGTAATGTTACTACCCGTGGTGGAAAATTCACCATAGTTGGTCCTCCTCCCCCTAGAAATCCAAAGATCACGATACCTAGTCCATCCATCAAACAGTCACAACCTGGTCCATCCACTAAATAGTCACAACCTAAGGGAAAATTCAATCTCATTGACCAATTAGGAAAAAAAACTACTCAAATCTCTATACTTGAGTTGTTACGCATTTCTCCTACGCACAAGGCCATACTTGACAAAACTTTACAGGAGTCTTTCGTCCCTCATGACATTGATGTCAACCAATTTGAATCCATGGTTGGATACCTAACCACTCCCCATCACATAACATTTTTAGACCAAGACTATTCATCACCAAAACCCTCTCATAATGATGCATTACACATTGAAGTCTTTATCCATAAACATAAGGTCAGACGAGTTTTAGTAGATGGTGGAGTAGGACTGAACATATGCTCCCTAAAACTAGTTAAAGCTCTAGGCTTCTTTGATGCTTGTGTAGACACTACCAAGAGCATTGTTATAAAGGCGTATGATGATGAGGAATGCCCCTCTCGGGGAATTATCACACTTCCTATCAGATTTGGGTTGGTTATTATAGATACAACATGTCAAGTCTTGGATCTTGAGCTATCGTATAACATCTTGCTTGGTTGACCCTGGATCCATGCCTAAAAAGTTGTTTTGTCCACTTACCACCAATGCTTGAAATTTCCTTTTAATGACACCAAAATCACCATACATGGAGACTCTGATCCTTTCCAGTATTGCACCAATGTAAGGGTATTTCAGAATATCAAGTTCCCATTTACCGAGAAGCTTCGACCTCCTTTTCTTCCAAATACATCGATTCATCTGCACTTGCCAAATCATCCACATCCACTCCTTCATCTTCCGCCACACCATCTCCCTCCATCCCAAAGGCTGATCCTAATATCTAGATCCAAGACCAAGGTTGCAAGGAATATAAATTGAACATGGCCTATTGCATCACTAAAATACCTAAGTCTCCAAAGGCTTATGGTCGACCTTTTTTCAGAATGGAGCCTAAAGAGATTTTCAAAGTTCCTCCAACGCGGACTTTTATAAAATGGGGAGAAATGAGCAAAGAAGACATTGAAGACCTATCAACTTGGATTTACAAGGACCCAGAAGACCCTTCCCCATGGCCAGTCCAGATATATGGCAAAGGCTATGACATGGTGAAGGCATAAGGCTATGATGGAACTAGTGGCCTTGGTAAAAACAAAACTAGAATGTGAGAACCTATAATGCCTTCCCAAAGACCAAAGCTTCTTGGGTTAGGGTTTGGGTTACCTGGAATTCACGATCAACGTTAAAATGTACTTTCAGGTGAGAGTGTGAATGCTTTCGAAAGTGTCGAGACTATTGAAGATTCCCTTACTGAAACTAACTCACATGAATGGGAATTTGATTCCCAAAAATCCCTAAGTGATTGTTACCTTGATGAAATGTTTCTAGAACCTGGTGAACTTTCCTTTGATGAACGAATTAGACAAATGTTCAAATTTGACCTTCCTAAAGCCACTCCTAAAGTCCCATTGAGAAAGAAGAAGGGGTCGGACTCTTTTGGCCTCATGACAATGATAAGCCTGCATCATCACCCTGATACACTTATATGACCATCTGACCCTAACAACCATCATTTAGACTCACCTGAATCACCACATGACACTACCGACCATGATTCCATCATCCCCTACTTTTCCAATGAGTATGACTTGTCTAAATCAAGTGAAGGAGAATGTTGGATAGAATCTGAATGGGAGTTGGAAGACAACAATTTCATCTTCACCCTTTTTGAATCCATCTACATGCTTTCCACGTCCTCCCCACCATTTGTGAACACTGATGATGGTATCTCCCTTATCTACCCATAGCTAATTCATTGGGACCAACAAGGCCTGCCAATTATAGACATATTTTAGAATGATGAAGCCATTGCAGAATTTATGGGACTAGGCAAGGGCATACCAATTCGGGATCATAAAGTTGGATTCGCCATAGGCCTAGATTGTGTAGCATACTTTGGGGAGACTATGTCATCCTCTAGTCAAAAAAATAAAAATAAAAATAAAACAAAAAAAGACACGTCTTTAGGTGAAAATTGATAGGCACCTTCTAACGATACAAAAGTAAAAATAAAGGACATATTTGAGGGTGAAAATCTCTTTGAGGTGCCTGTATGCCTCTTACAATGATTCAACAACTAGGCCTTTATAACCGCAATTTAGAGATTAGAAATCTAACTTGAATAGCCATTTCAATCATCATGAAGGTGCATTTAACTTGTCAACCTAGGGACATGAACTTGAAATGGGTTAGCACAGTATGCGCACTAGGAACCCAAAGTAGTCATTTTCATTCTACAACTAAGAAAGACACAATGCTGAAAGTAAATTGCTGAGAAAGGAATAACATGAATGCTAACCATCAATCAACAATTACACCAAGCTGAAATGCATGATAGAAATGAAAATCTGAGCAACAAACAGGGCACTACTATGTCTGCTTTGGCTACAGGGACAGTCACATAATGGAATTCTAGTGGTTTCAGGAATAGTCGGTGCCAAATTTGTAACTAATTACTAAATAGCAATTAATACTAAACTAATACTAAACTAAAGGATGGATTACTCACCAAGTGGGCCCCTTTGGATAAGTATCCTCTAAAACTAATAAGAACTCAGATGCTCAAACTCATAAATTTATTTTATTCACTATAAATCATGAGTACAAAAGATTAATATATCTGGATTACTGGAAACTCAAGAATGCAATTACAATATCAAATTGTGCAACCTTTAGAGAAGGAGCATCAGATCTTTATTTATACTATCAACTAAACAAGGTAGTCAACTCCATGAACTGGGAGGATTCCATTTAGGGAAAACAGAGAAAGTGGGGCGGTGGTTATGCATGCATGGAATCCAATTAGACATGTATGTCCAACCGCAGATTTAGTGTTTCAGTAACATGAACATTTGCTCAACATCAATAATGACCACTACAAGGTGGTTACATTTGGTTTGCATGAGGAATCTCCTTCCGTCGACCTCCTTTGACATTTGAAGGATTCCCTTGCTGGATGTTATGGTGCATGCCCAGTTGGCGATGTCTTCCTCAATTTAGCATCCTCAAATTAAATTTGCATGGCAATATTAGTACACACAATAATTGCATATCTATAACCACCTTAAGGAACATATTAACCACATGCAAAATTAATATAGACAATCCATTTAACATGCCATTATCATTAAAGGTTTGCAAAAATAAGATTAAGCCCAATGTCTATAGTTTGAGGAAAATATCATAAAAGTATCAACACTTAATGTCAAATTCCATGATAACTTCAGCAACTAGATCACAAATTCTACCCAAAAATGAGACCATAAACTAGACTCATCACTCCCCCCAACCTAAGGTCTTGTTGGTCCTCCAGCAAGGGAAGGGTTTTTCTTTTTCTTGGCAACTAACAATTGTCCCACATTAGAGTGTGGTGTGTGTGAATCAAGATCCCAATAGAATCCTCCTAATATGTCCAATCTGCTCCATCTCCGTTTCTCTACAGCAATATCATATTGGTAGAACCTAAAGTTCGGTATAGGTCACATTAGGATGGGTGGCTGAAAAGTCAAGAGAAGCCAGAATTGCCCCTTTGTCCTACCAATGTGAATATATTTGTCAATCATTTTAAGAGTTGTTGCATAGTTCTAGATGGAATGAGGCTCAGCCTACTTGAGATCATCAGTTAAGTTGTTCCATCTTTGTGAGAGGTATCTCTTCATGGTTTCCTCTTTTGCTTTTTCCTTTGCCTCATATTCACTATAAACTGCTTCTATCCAAGGCATAATCCTATTACCATAGCTAGGTCTAAAAAGAATTTTATTCCATTCCTTGAAAATATCCCTTGGTTTCCTTGATTCAACCCTAATGGGTAGAGGGATGTTAGACTCCAATTGCTTATAAGCCTCGTATTGATGTCCCCAACTAATCTCATTTTGTACCCAAGACATAACTGCCCTTAATTGGACATCCCCAACATACAATAGCGGATTCCAAACATGGCCTTGAGTTATAGTATAATTATGCAAATAAAACTCACACATCAAATTCTTCATTTTAGGGGAAGCAATTCGATAAGCATTGAAAAATTCAACAGGGGTCTCAATAGAAGGATTCAAACCTAAGACAATTCTTCCCAATCTAAAAGAAAGATATTTATCCTTAAAATATAGAGCATAGACCCTTGGAGGGGTCCTACATTCCAAAATCAATGGTACCAAGGCTACCATATCATCCACCTTCTTCTTCAAAGTGGCAATTTATTCATCTTTATCTTCAATTTCCTCATCTCTCTTTTGAATTTTCTTCTTCAATCTATGTTTTTCCTCCTTCCATTCCTCTTCTCTTCTTTGCATCTCTTTCCATAAATGCATGGAAACCTTGTGCATTGAAAAATTAGGGGGGTTATGTATTCCTACCAGCATCTTCTTTGGCACTAATGCTAACTGCAAGGATTCAGGTTGTCTCGTCAATTCTGGCTGCAGGGGTATTGATTGTCCAATTTGGGTTGTTGTTGCAGGGACTCCTGCTCCTGTTCTGGCTTTTGCTGCAGGACCTCTTGTTGTAGGAAATCCTGATTTTCCTCATACTCTTGATTTTCAACTTGTTCTCCAATATTGGCAAGATCATCCAATGTTATGTTTGCTGCTACCTTAAATATATCTTCCTCCTTGACATTCTCCTACCCTATTGGAGCTTCTATGTCCCCTTGTGATACTTCTCTAGACTTAGGGCTTTCCTACGGAGGCATACCAAAGGTTGGCCCAGCTAGTCTTGCTTTCCTACGAGGGCTCTCATGTTTTTCTTTGGTTGCAAGATGAATAGTGTCAACCTTTCTCTTCTTAGAGCTTGGCACCTCTTTTTTTGCCGCCAGCCTTTTGGCCTTTCCTTTTCTTGTTTCTACTTCCCTCTTTTGAGCCCTATTTTTCATTAGAATTCCAAGTGGAACATCATCATTAGAGTTAGCAGAATAAATTTCTTTGTTTGAGTGCTCTATTTCAAAAGAGCTAATTTCTATGGTTTCTTCTACTACATGAGGGTTTACACTCGGGCTTGCGCCAAAGGTTGAAGCACCAAGAGTGGCTTCAACAATGCTCAATCTCCTACTAGACCTATAGGGTTGAGGTAAAACCCTTGTTTGCAAATGCTCAGGTCTAATTTGATCATTTTTTATGAATTCTTCCCATGTCATTCCAGATACATCATGTAGAGACTTCTCAACTAGCAATTTAATAAGACAATGGTGGGAAACAAAATTGTCCCTACCTTTTTGGGTCTCATCCACCATGATTGAGAGAAGGTTGTATAACGCATTCGACACATTCATCCTCCTTTCATGCCTCATATGATTCAAAAGCTTGAAGTTAATGGAATGCAAATTCAACTGGATAGCTACTGTCTTGGTCAAAATAGCTTCAATTTCTCTGTTGGTCACTTCAACTTGGCCATTAGCCTGGGGTTGATAAGGAGTAGAATTTTTGTGCCTTATGTTGTACTCATTAACTAGTGTTGCAACAAGGTTTGATGTGAATTGAGCCCCTTGATCAGTCACTATCTCTCGTGGAACTCCATACCTTGTGAAAATATCCTCATAAAGGAATTTTGCAACCTTGTTATCTCTTGCATGATTCATGTCCTTAACTTCTACCCACTTTGTTACATAATTAGTGCATACCAAGATATAAGACTTACCATTTGACGGAAGGTCAATAGGTCCTACAAAATCCAAACCCCACTTGTCAAAGGGAGTGATTACTACTTGAGGATAAAGTGGCATCTCATCAAATTTGGTTGGCCTGCCCATTCTTTGACATCTGTCACATTTTCTTGTATACCTTCCTACATCCTTGTGGAGTGTTGCCCAATAATAGTTTATGTTCAAAATCTTCATTATTGTCCTCTTGGCTGTAAAATGTCCTCCACATGGTTTGTTGTGGCATGCATGAAAAATCTCATATGTCTCATATTCTCTCACACATCTCCTCATGACATGGTTTGGTTTAGTATAAAACAAACATCCAACAATCCAGGAGAAAGAAAAATATTTTTCAATGAGTACCCTTCTCTCTTTTGGGCAGAAGTGAGGTGGAACTCTACCTGTGACTAGATAGTTAGCTATTTCAGCATACCAGGGTGTTTGTACACTAATGGAGAATAGATACTCATCAGGAAAAGAGTCATCTATGGCCTGATTATCTTCTGATGTAGTCAGCCTTGAAAGAAAATTTGCAACATTGGCCTTCCCTGGCTCATCCACAATGGTTATATCAAACTCCTGCATCAACAATAACCATCTTTCAAATCTACCTGTGATCAAAGGTTTATTCATGAGATACCTAATGGTTGCATGACCACTATGCACAAATATTTGGTAACCTGTTATGTAATTCTTGGATTCGTTTAGGGCATAAATCACTACCAACATGTCTTTTTCTATCACAGTATAGTTGAATTCAGCTCCTTGCAAATTTTTGCTGACAAAATAACTGGCATTTTCAATAGGTCTTTCTTTCTATCCTAAGACTGCTCCTAAGGAATAATCTGATGCATCAGTATGGATGTGGAAAGGAAGCTCCCAATTAGGTCCTTTGAGTATAGGAGCATGAGTCAAAGCTACCTTCAAGTCAGAAAATTCCTTGTGACAAGCTTTAGTCCACTAGAATTCAGCATCTTTAGTGAGAAGAGTATACAATGGTGCTGCTACCTTGTTGAAATTCTTGATGAAACACCTATAATATCCTACATGGCCCAAGAAACTCCTAACATCCTTCTATTTTGCAGGTGTGGGCAGATTTGTGATCACCTCAATCTTTTCAAGATCTTCTTGAATTCCCTTATGGGAGATGTAGTGGCCAAGAACTACACCTTCCTGCCTCATCATGAAGCACTTTTCACTCTTTAAGGACAAGTTTTGGTCTTCACATCTCTATAGGAATCTCCTGAGATTTTCTAATGCTTGATTAAAATCGGCACCATAAGTGGTAAATTCATCCATATAAATCTCCATGCAATCATGAGAAATGTCTGAAAATATGCTAATGACTGCCCTCTAAAAGGTTGCAGGTGCGTTGCACAAGCCAAATGGGAGTACTAAGTAGGCATAGGTCCCCCATAGATAGGTAATTGTGGTCTTCTCCTGGTCCTCTAGTGCAATTTGGATCTGGTTGTAGCCCTAAATCCATCTAGAAAAGAAAAGTATTGTTTTCCTGCAAGTGTGTCCAAAACTTGATCGATGAAAGGTAAGGGAAAATGGTCCTTCTTAGTGGCAGCATTAAGTTCCCTGTAATCAACACAAACTCGCCATTTCCCTCCTTTATTTGGCACAAACACTAATGGAGACACCCACTGACTATCTAAAATGGGGTAGATAAATCCTGCATCTAGCAATTTTTGCAGTTTCCCTTTTACAATTTCTCTTCATGCAGGGTTAATTCTTCTTTGTGGCTGCCTCACTGGGGTGCAATCATCTTTGATATAAATTCTATGTGCACAAATTTTAGGGTTCAATCCCTTCATATCATGATAATCCCACATAAATGCATGTTGATGGGTCCTTAATAAGTTTGTCAATAACAATTGTTGTTCTTCACTTAATTTATTGTTAACATTCAAATACTTTCCTTCTGACACCTGTACTTGTGTAAATTACTCTATCATAGCTGCTTCATTAACACATGGTACCTTTATTTCATATGGCAGCAATGTATGGGAAATACATGTTGCTATAGGAAGTCTGTCTGTAGGAACAATGGTTGCAGGAAGAGTGGCTGTAGGAAGAATGTCTACAAGAATAGTGGTTGTAGGAAGAGCAAGCAAAAGTGTCTTGACTGGAGTAGCAGAATGAGAAGATGATGCTTCCTCCACTTCACAATGGTTATGAATGATGTTAGCCAATATTTCATCCTCATCTTGAAGTTGCACGAAAGAGATTATGCCTATCATCATAAGTTGTGCCACAGAATTAACTTCCTCGGCCTCTTCACCAATATGTGGCCATATGGGATTATCCTCATCATGAGATTATTGAGTAGGAGGATAAAGAACAAAATTTTTAGTTCTCTTCCCATATGAAATGGTCATGTCACCTAACCGACATCCAATATATGCATCTGCAGTTGCTAACCATGGCCTTCCAAGAATAATGGGATACCTGCCTAGTGTAGCCTTAGGAGAAAGAATCATGAAGTTTGTTGGGTACTCCCAGGAGTCTAAAACTACCACAAGATCCTCCACTATACCATCAAGCTTAACAGTAGGAGTAGATCTCATGCTTGCAATGTTTAGTTGTTGCAGGTCGATTTCCTTGATCATTACATTTATTGCTGCCCCTAAATCAATTAGAGCATTCTTTATTTGGATCTCGTTTATAACAACTGCTACCATAGGACTACCTGGGTCATTGTACTTGGGGATAGTCACTTTTCCAAGCATGATGTCAACTATATGTCCCACCACATGAACTATAGTTGGATCTTTCTTTTTCCTACATGGCTTCTTGAGGCATGCTTCCTTGATTGTCTTGCCATAGATTGGAACATCCTTTATTGCCTGGAATAGAGGGGTCTGAACACATATATGCTTCAGCTAATCCAAGATATCAAAGGTTGTGTCCTCCTTTTCTTCCTTCTTCTTGGCAACTTCCAATCTCTGAGGAAATGATGGTTCTTGTTCAGTCTACTTGACTTGGACTGGTTCAGGATTTTTAGGTGCACTTGGTTGAATGGGATCATTCAAAGGTTCCTCCTCCTCTTCCACAAGAAGCTCAGTGATAATGAGCTTGGAAGGGGTTGGTAGAGTAGTTCCTAAATGCAAGTGGATGTCACTTACATTCACAACATATGCAGGGAATTGAATTTGAATCAACAGAGTATGCAGGTTGTTGTTGTGGTTTGTTATTTGGATTGGGTGTGGGATGAGCTGGTAGCTGAGTAGGTTTAGGTGCATTTGAGCTTGAATTAATAGGTGGAGGCATTATAGCAAGTTGTTGGGGCTGAGAAGGTGGTTGCATGTAACTGGTTTTCTGGGTAGGCCATTATTGTCCTCCCCTCCATTCATTTGTTTGTTGTCAATTTCTTGGAAGTGGCTGCCAATTCCCTTGAAATTGTTGCCCTAGAGTAGTTCTGGCATTTTTTTTTATATCCTCCCAAGGAACTTGGGAGATATTTCCTCCCATCAGGTCCAAGGAATTGCAACTGTCATTGATTCCTCTCAGTAAAAGCAACTTTTGTGAGTCTTCATTGAGTGTATGGTGTGGAAATTTTTGTAGGAAAAATAGAAACCTTGCAATATAATCTTCCAGGCTCTCATCTTCCTTTTGCTACATCCTGAAAATGTCACCTCCTCTCATGTCACTTCCCCTGTATTTTTCAAGGAATTTTGTTTTCATGTCTTCCCAAGTTTCCACAGTATCTCTGCCTAGGCTCATGAACCATCTTAATGCAGCTTCTTTCAGAGTGGTGGGAAATAGCTTAATCCTATGGGCATCGGTGGTATAATCATAACTCCTACAGAGTATGTCAAACTCAAACAAAAAGGTATCAGGATCTTCTGTGACAAGTTCATAAAACTTGGGGAGTGCTGAAGCAGGGATATTTTTGATGTTGTCAACTTCATTCTGATGAGCAATAGGGAAGGAAAAGTTGGTTGGTTAGGTCTATTCCTATTTGCATCACCCATGCCTGCTTGATGTAGTTCCAAAGCAAAGGGGTTCTCAAGCTGATTTTGGTCTTCAAATGAGACTTTAGAGCTAGTCAGATAAAAAAATGCATCAGCAAAGGGGTGTGGATCTTCTTCTTCTTCTCTTGGCAGGTTCTGATATTCAACTAGCTAGAATGGATTAGGATTGTTAGGAAGGAATCTCCCATAAGCATCCCTTCTCCTTCCTCTATGCATGCGATATCACTCACTATTAGCCAACTCACACAAAGAATTGGTAAATAATAAGGGGGATCATTACTTCCTAAATGAGGGTATACTAAGAACAACTTCCAGAAACACTATAGCAAGAAAAACTACCATTTACTCCAAAGAACTCCCTAGTTTGACACCATCCCCAGCAACGACGCCAAAAATGTATGTCTCCTACAATGATTCAACAACTAGGCCTTTGCAGGCATGATTCAGAGATTGGACATCTAACCTGAATAGCCATTTCAATCATCATGAAGGTGCATTTAACTTTTCAACCCAGGGATGTGAACTTGAAATAGGTCAGCACAGTATGTGCACTAAGAACCCAAAGTAGCCATTTTCATTCTACAACTAAGAAAGACAAAATGTTGAAAGTAAATTGTTGAGAAAGGAATAACATGAATGCTAACCATCAATCAAAAATTACACCAAGCTGAAATGCATGACATAAATGAAAATTTGAGCAACAAATAGGGAACTACTATGTCTGCAGGAACAATCACATAATGGAATTCTAGTGGTTGCAGGAATAATCGGTGCCAAATTTTTAACTAATTACTAAATAGAAAGTAATACTAAACTAAAGGATGGATTACTCACCAAGTGGGCCCCCTTGGATAAGTATCCTCTAAAACTAAGAAGAACTTAGATGCTCGAAGTCAGAAATTTGTTTTATTCACTATAAATCATGAGTACAAAAGAGTAATATATCTAGATTACTGGAAACTCAAGAATGCAATTACAATATAAAATTGTGCAACCTTTAGAGAAGGAGCATCAGATCTTTATTTATACTATCAACTAAACAAGGAAGTCAACTTCATGAACTGGGAGGATTTCACTTAGGGAAAATAGAGAAAGTTGGGAGATAGTTAGGCATGCATGGAATCTAGTCAGACATGTATGTCCAACCACATATTTAGTGTTGCAGTAACACACATGTTTTCTCAACATCAATAATGACCACTACAAGGCGGTTACGTTTGGTTTGCATGAGGAATCTCCTGCCGTTGACCTCCTTTGACCTTTGAAGGATTCCCTTGTTGGACATTATGGTGCATGCCTAGCTGGCGGTGTCTTCCTCAATTTAGCATCCTCAAATTAAATCTGCATGGCAATATTAGTACGCACAATAATTGCATATCTGTAACCACCTTAAGGAACATATTAACCACATGCAAAATTAATATAGACAGTCCATTTAACATGCCATTATCATTAAAGGTTTGAATAAATAATATTAAGCCCAATGTCTATAGTTTGAGGAAAATATCATAAAAGTATCAACACTTAATGTCAAAGTCCACGATAACTTCAACAACTAGATCACAAATTCTACCCAAAAATGAGACCATAAACTAGACTTGTCAGCACCCAAGGATGGAGGATTGGACTTTCTCCACATCACACAAGAAAAATCAGCAATGCTCATTGAGGACACCATGGAAGTCAACATAGCCACAATAGAAGATCCTAAAATTGTCCTCTTTGCAGCATCTTTGACAGAGGAAGAGAATCCTGAATTTCAAAAATTCTTTGCAGAACGTAAGATTAACTTTGCATGGTCCTATGTTGATATGCCTGGGTTGGATCTAGAATTATTCTTGCACCATTTTCCCTTACTCCCAGATTCCAAGCTAGTAAAACAAAAGTTGCAAAAAATCCATCCTCAAATCGCCTTGTTAGTCAAAGCAGAGCTCAGGAAATTGCTAAATGTGGGATTCATACGGTCAATAGACTATGTTGAATGGATTTCAAATCTTGTACCTATCATGAAGCCAAATGGTCAAATATGCATCTACACATACTTTTGTGACTTGAATAAAGCATGTACAAATGATGACTTTCCATTACCCAACATAGACATCATAGTTGACCTTACAGCAGGATATGAGATGTTGTCCCTCATGGATGGTTTCTTGGGTTATAATCAGATTCATATTACTACTAAAGATCAGCATAAAATAGCATTCACATGTCCTTGGGGTACATATTGTTGGAACATCATGCCTTTTGGCCTTAAGAATGCAGGCGCCACATATCAAAGAGCCATGACAACAATATTCCATGACATGATGCACAAGCTAATGGAAGATTATGTGGATGACCTTTTGGAAAAGTCTTTGACACACAAGGATCACCTCAATGTGCTAGAAAAAAAATTCAAAAGACTGGAAGAGTACAAGATCTCCTTGAATCCTAAGAAATGCATCTTTGGTGTGACATCAGGAAAACTTTTGGGATATATAGTTTTTCATAGAGGCATTGAAGTTGATCCTGCCAAAGTAAAAGCAATATTGGACATGCCTCCCCCAAAAGGGATAAGTGAGCTAAGGACATTGCAAGGTAGAATACAGTCTATCTGATGCTTCATCACACAACTAGTAGACAAGTGCCAACCATTTCAATATCTCCTATACAAAGGCATCCCCTTTGTGTGGACTGATAAATGTCAAGAGGCCTTCCAACAAATAAAGGACTATTTATTGTCACCACCTGTCTTAATGCAACCTATTGAAGGAAAACATTTGATTGTATATATTTCTACAACAACTTCAGCACTAGGGGAATTGCTTGCACAAAATGATCATGATAAGGAGGAAAGGGAAATATACTACATCAATCGCACATTGGTCGGATATGAGCTCAACTACACATATATTGAACGTGCTTGTCTTGCAGTTGTCTTTGCCACCTAGAAGTTAAGACATTACATGTTGAGACACAAGACACAACTTGTGGCAAAGATTGATCCATTGAAGTATCTCCTACGTCGTGCAACATTGACAGGTCGCTTGGCAAAGTGGGTTATGATATTGAGTGAGTATGACATACAGTATGTGGAGCAAAAGGCCATAAAAGGACAAGTAATAGCAAATCAACTTGCAGATGCACCCATACAAGGTGATCATCCACTAGTATCAGACTTCCTTGATGATTCAATATTTCATACAGAGCCTAAATCACCTTGGAAACTATACTTTGATGGGTCTCATACTAGTCATGGCTCGGGAGTAGGTATAATGTTTATCACACCACAAGGAGATTCCATTCCAAAGTCATTCTATGTTGCTTTTCCATGTACAAATAATGTTGCAGAATATGAGGCACTTGTCACAGAACTCTGAATGGCCATAAAATGTAAAATCAAAACACTTCACATCTTCGAAGATTCTCAATTGATCATCAACCAAGTCAACGATGAATATGACACCAAGGATGAAAATTTAATGCCTTACAAACGAATGGTTGACAACTTTCAGACATATTTCCACATGCTTTCTTTTGAACAGGTTCCTAGGGCACAAAATAAGGCAACAGACGCAATGGCTACAATCGGATCTCTCCTAGACATTCCAAGCAATATGCCACAATTTGAGTTCTTGGTGGAACAACTCTTGGTTCTTGCATATGATATTCTAGAGTCAAAAATGGTTTGCGAGCTTGTTGGTCCCAACTCACCATGGTATCAAGAAATTTATGACTATCTCTAGTACTAGAACCTTCCCCTGAACCTATCCAACAACCAATGAAAATCCTTTATCTGTAAAACCGCCCGATACACCAACATCAATGACACCTTATACCGTCGTAGCTTTGAAAATACCCTTCTTCGATGTCTCGACACTGACGAAGCACGAACAACCTTACGTGAGGTACATGAGGGTATATGCGGATCTCATTCAAGTGGACCTACCTTAGCTAAGAAGATCATGGGACTTGGGTATTACTAGCCAATAATGGAAAAAGATGCACTTGAGTTTGTCAGAACATGTCACCAATGTCAAATACATAGCAATTTGATTCATGCACCAACACAGGAACTTCGACTGATTACTTCTTCATGGCCCTTCACACAATGGGAACTCGACCTCATGGGAAAAATCCATCCTACCTCTTCCAACAGCCATAAATTCATTATCACTGCCACTGAGTACTCCACTAAGTGGATCGAAGCCATCCCCCTCACATACATAACCGGAAAATAGATTTCCAAATTCATTCTCAACTACATCATTTGTCGGTATGGTGTTCCATAGTCTATCATCACAGACAATGGTCATCCCTTCAAAAATAAGATGTTTGTGAGCTTTGTGAACACTTCCACATCCAACATTATTTCACTTGCAAGGAAATGGTCAAGCTGAGGCATCTAATAAAACAATTATCAAAATTCTTAAGAAGACAATCAATGACACTGGTCGTGACTAACACATACAACTTAACCCTGATCTATGGGCTTACCACACCAGCATCTGTATGCCTACAGGAGCCACTCCATTCACCTTGGTCTTTGGAGCTAAAGCCATCTTGCCCATCAAGGTTGAAATTCCATCTTTATGAGTCTCCTTGAAGGGTTTGATTGATGATGAAGAGTACAGATAATCATGACTGCATGAACTAGAAATGTTAGCAGAATGAGAAAAAAATGCCTTAAATCACTTATAGGAATATTAGAACTTCCTATGCCGCAATTATAACAAGAGAGTCATGGTCATAAATTTTGACATTGGTGACTTGGTCCTAATGCAAAATCCTAAGAATTAGTCTGACAGAGAAAAACTTGGCAATTTCAAGCCCAATTGGTTGGGTCCTTATATTATCACATCCTCATTCGGTTTTCGGGCATACCAGCTAGCTACTCCAGACGATAAATAATTGACAAAGCCTATCAATAGCCTGCATCTCTGAAAGTTTTATGCATAGCATCATAGAGCTAGGCTAAAAACCATCAAAAATACAAAAAAAATAAAAATATATAAAAATTCGTCACCCTGATGAAAACCTGGAAAACAGGCATCTTGGTGACACCAAAAAAATGAAAAAAATAAAAAAATGACAAAATAGTAAAGAGAACTAATTTTTCCAATAGTGAAAACCTGGTAAACAGGCACTTTGGATAAGTACCATGGTGAAAACCTAGCAAACAAGCACCATATGTAGTGAGTCTTTGCTTTGCCATCTACTATCACTCTATTTGCCTTAACCCATAATAAACACCCACTTTTATGACAACCATCACGATATCCTGTCACAAAACCTCACCATTTCTTTCCATGGCTTACAATGGTTGACATCATGTCTTGGCATACTATTTGTTTTTCATCCCAAGCACATTCTTTTCACATCCTTCAAACTTGGCTAGTCCTAGACCTAACTGGGGGAAATCCTTTATCACTTGACTGTAATGGGTATTGCATATGGATCTGTCAATCGAAAAAGTCCTGAAAAAAGATAAAAAAATCATAAAATGTCTTTAAAAAAGACCAAAAAAAATCATAAAATGTCTTGAAAAAAAGACCTAAAAACCGAAAAAATGTCTTGAAGAAAAACAAAAAAATCAAAATATGACAAAAACACAAAACACCCAAATAACACTTTCATAACTTGTCAAGTCAATCAAGTCAGTCAGTTCATGTCATTGTTGAACTACATTGTCTCTATGCATTTTCTATGTAGGCAAGGCTCATATTTGGGCCACCGAGATATTAGGTCAGTCCTTTTAGGTTTGTCAAAATAAAATCATGACTCAATCTTTGGTCATCAAGACAAAGTCATTGGTTGTGTCGAACTACGAGGTCTCTGAGTGTATGACGTAAGAAAATCCATCAATCAATGAGCCCCCGAGGCTGCACTAGGTCAGTCCATTAGGGTTCATGACATCGCACTGGCATACATAACAAATGTCTTCAAGACAAAAAAATCATTCCAAAACAAACAAACTCCTAAAACAAATTTTGGAAAGCATTCAAACATGTCAATTTCGTCATCCAGTCAACTTTGGTCAAGCTCAGTCAAAACAAGTTAATTCAAGTCAAACTTAGTCAACTTTAGCCAAAACTCAATCAAAACCAATCAAACTGTCAATTCTTGGTTATTCTTTGGACATGTCCTTCTGAAGAACAACCCTTGTCATTTATTTATGCCCTAGGATGTGTCCTTCCTAGGCATCGTCATTGTCATTTGGCATCTTGAGGGATTCTCTTGGCATTTGAGGATCGATCCTCTCAACATTGTCATCATTAAGGATGCGTCCTTCCTGAATTTGACATTACCTGGCATTCGCCACCTAGACACCGTCAAAACCTGACATCTTGACATTAAAACACTTGACATTCAAACACACTTGACAAACACTTGGCAAACACTATCTTATCATTTTGACCTTTGATTTTTCATCATGTTACTAGTTCCTCAAGGATGTCCTGACAATAGGATTTAGAGGAGCAACGACATATCATGATGATTGGCTTGTCTTGTCTTTTTCAAATAGTCATGTTGCTAGTTCCTCGAGGATGACCTAGCTACAGGATTTAGAGGAGCAATGGCGTTTCATGACTTGTCTTTCTCATCTTTCTTGTTTTTGTGGATTGGTTGTGACAAAAAGACTAGGGCAATTATGCTCTTAGTATGAGTTATGATCATCCTTGTCTGCAATTGCTTGTCTCATGTGATGGTATGACCTTGCACACCATCGATCTATCTCATATCATGGTGTTTGTTGGCCATTACAACAATCCACCTGATGATGATTAAAAGCAACAATTATTAGTTCTTTGGTAATATGTTGAAGGATTTTGTCTCCACACTAACGTCCATCTCCTTCTATCTTGTCATTTCTCCTCTTTTGTCTCCTGATGATATCCTATGACATACAAAAATACAATTGCATACATGATCATATAGACATTGTGTTAGTTCATCACGCATTTACATGTATCCATTCACTTAGTCACATTATGCATTAAACATTCATTTAGGAATACATTAATTAAACATACATTCACATATTTGTATCCACATCATTGGCATACATATATCTTCTATGTTCATCAATTTGCATTTACATAACATATAAATGCATTAAACATTTCCATACATCGTCCATATCACTAACGCATATACATCATAACATAAGGCATCACATGTTGCATTATCCATACATATAGAGTCATACATTAACGCATCTATAATCATAAACATGACATTCATTAGAATCAAAAACATCATGCATGCAAATAGAAGATCATTATCATCATCATGTAACCATCATACATAACATAATATCATCATGACATTAAAATCATAAATAATCATCATAACTACATACATCAAATAACATATAAAATGCATCATCATAATCATCATCATAAACGCATATATCATAGACATAATCCTCATAATGCATCATCACATAACATAAATCAGATAGGCTGCATCAAAACTACATCATATATATAATCTCAAAAATGATGTCACAGGATAGAGTCACGAGATATCCCAAAAATAGAGCTTGCAGGCTCGATGGTCAAAATATAAATGTCTCAACATAATGTCTCAAACATGATAATAAGATAACAATGACAGGGCCCTAGGCTGTGTTCTCCTCATCCCCTCATGGCGAAGAGTGGGGTGATTGGTGACCTGTAATGGGAACTGATGGCATCATGGACACAACAGGTTGAGTTTATGAGGCAGATGGATCTATAACCAGAGGTTGGTTGTGCTCTAACCTATGACATGAGGTAGATGAACCATGACTGAGACTGGATCTATGGCCCGAGGAATTCTTGTGACTATGATGGGATCAGTGACTTGATGAATGCCCTAAGGAAGTAGAACCACCAACACTGCTCTGACTGTGGTTGTTGTGTGTTTGGCTGGTACTCCCTAAGCCACTCCTTGTCCTGCTCTGAGATCTAGACAAACTAGGCTCCCTCTGATCAGCTGGCATTGCTCTCTCATATAGCATACGATACTGGCCCTTGCTAGCGCTGACCTTGGCTAACTCTCTGGATACATCCCCAATTGGCCTTGAACATAACTATGCGAACCCTGCGCACTAGCTCTCCGCCTCCTACCGTCGAATCTTAGCCTGATCACGCTCTCCTCGTGTAACCTCTAACTCTTCCCACAGGGATCAGATCTATGTTGTGGCCTCATCCAGTCTCCTCTACATATCTACCAATCTCTGGTCCACAATAGCATCATGGGGAAAAGGTGGTCCTCTGGGGATGTCATCCTCTCTCTCCACCATTCGCTCTCTAAGTTGTATCTCTGCCTCGTCCATAGCATCCTCACTACCAATTTCTAGCTCCTCATCATCATCACCCCCAACTGCCTCCTCCCCTCCACCGACATCCAGGGCCTCCTCTGCTACGTGCACCTCGGCCTCCACCTCTGCCTCCTAGCTCGCCTCAACCTCCAACTGCTCCTCCTCCTATCTAACCCCCTCATCTCTCTCCTCCTCCTCATGCACCTCAGGAATCACATCTAGGGGCACCCTCTCAACATGCTAGCGGACTCTCCTGCCCTACCTCTCGCTGTCTCCACCTATCCTCCTCCCCCATCCACCCCCACCATCTCCTCCATCACCTTTCATCATCTCCTCCACCTCTCCCCCCATCTCCTCTTCCTTCATCTCCTCAGCCTCCATCCCTCCGCCTACCACTGCCGCCATCTCTGTCTCCTCAATGCACCCGTGGTATAACTGAATGGCGATCCACTAGTGCTAGCCCATCTAGGTCTGTCAAGGGCGGTGGCCTATATGTCTGCCTCCATGCATTGAACTTAGCTATCATCCTAGGATCCACTGGACCCCCTCTCCAAGCCCACTTCTGGGCCACTAGCCTGTCAATTTGTTGCTCTGCTAGGGGCACTGATATAGATGGTCCCCATATCGTCTCTCAAGATGATCTCACATACTTCATTGTCCCCACTGGCACATCTTGTTGCTCATTGAACTATCTTAACACCCGCTAGGGAAAGTACATCTCAATAATCAACTATGACTGAACAATGCACCCAATCAAATATCAAAACTATCTACAAAATGGCAAATGATCACCCTCATTAGCCCACTGTGCACAATCTCTATACGGTCTCCAGACAAATTCCATCAAAGTGCCAATCCTATGCCACTAGTATCCTATCTCCCTAACTCTGGTCTATTGAAGGGCACCCACATATAGATAGACATAGGGCATCCCCTCAGCTAGCTATGGTCTCTGAATAGGCAGATGAAAAATAGGGATATGCTCCCAAGCCCAGATCATAAGTAAGGTCATCCCACAACTGATACTATGCTCACCTTTGTACGCCACCTCATGTAGCTGATGATAAAGCATACCAAGAAGACATGGCCCCCACACAAATATAGTCTGGTCCCACCTCATCCTCACGAGCACATCTCCCCATCCAATAGGGAACCCGTGTCTGTGGCGATCTGAAATCAAGACACCAGCAATCAATGTGCATAACATCACATGCCATTAGGGATAGTGCTCCACCATGAACTCCCTCCAAATCTCGTAGCCCTCGATGCCCAGTCCTACACCATCATTGGCCTCATAATACTTTGTAATATTCTGATGGCCCCATTGTGGATCATAAACAACATGCTCTCCCCTTATTGGAAACTACATAATCTGGTACACATCCTCGAGTGTCACAGTGGCCTCTCCTGTCGACAAGTGGAAGGAACACGTCTCTGAATGTCATCTCTTGGCCAATGTTGTCAAAAGTCCCCTATTTGCCTAAACAATGGGCATATAGGTCACATAGTATAGTCATAGATGCATTAGTCATCTATGCTCTCTGTCTTGCAGCTGATCTCTAAAGGCGTATGGCGACGACCTGAACTCGCGCATGTAAATAGGTGGTAATCATTTTTTCACAAGCAGAAACAAGAGTTAGCACATCATTAAAACATCATTATTACCATGTATCCAATCAAGAATAAGCAGAAACTAAATATAAGACTAAGTCAACCCTTGTCAAATCCAAATGCATCGCGTCAATGGCAATTGCGTTGCACTAAGTCACTTGCATCGTTTGGCTCTTCATTTGCATCATGATATTGTGTTTGTGTCAATGAGTTTACAAAGGCGTCATCCTTTAACACATGTGTCACTCCATCGATCATATGCGTCATTGTAAACACACTTGCGTCGAGCGGCCCCACGTTTCTGTCGTAACAAAGTGATTGTGTCACTATGCTTATCATTTGCATTGTAAAACGACAATTGCATCTCACTAGTCTGCAAATGCGTCATTCTTAACCTAAACCTAACGAACTCCTTGTGTTTGTGTCGCGATGCATCAAATGCATTGAACGCGAACACGAATGTGGCTTACGTGAATGCATATGCATTGCAACACATTCATTGACCTAACTTCTAAGCCTAAAAAAGCACGTAAAATGATAAATTGACGAAGTGGGCAAGGGGTACTTACCAGTGGCTCCTCGCCTTTTGGTAGCCTAAAAGTCCAAACAATATACCCACGGTGCTTGATCGTTGGAATCACCATCTTCGCACGAAATCTCCTCTCTCTAAGCTCTCAAATTTCCAAAGGTAGAAGTGAAAATGAATTGACTTTTTACCCATTTTGAACCTATTTATAGGGTAAAAGTGGGATTTTCTTGAAAATTTTATTACTGGAGGCTCTTTTGACCAACTTTGACCTGCCCATTGTCTACTTTAAACATGTTGAAATCCAAAAACCACTTGCGCCGCTGCTTTTCTAATCATCAAATTGACTTGTCGGGACATTTTCCAAATTTTTTTGTCGCCAGGCCAAAATTTGAAAATTTTCCCGAGGGGGCATAGATACTTCGTACCTTCGTTGGGGCATGTTTTTGACTGAATTTTCTTTGTCACAATACGATAGACTGCATTATGAAAAAGAGGGGCAAAATGTAGACACAAAAATGACCTAGGCCTACAAGTCCTATTTTCTCCATATTTCTTCTGAGATGTCCTATGGTCCAATTTCAACTATTGATTAAATAATTTGTAATTATTTAATTAATTCATGTATTTTATTCCTCTTGACTATTTAAATAAATAAATAAATTTTATTTATTTATTTAAATACGTCGCTAATTCTCTAATGTCTTCCTGTGATTAAATAAATTCTTAAATTTATTTAATTATCTTTTGTCCATTATTCCCTCCCGATTATTTGAATAAATGAAATTTATTTTATTTATTTAAATACGTCATTAATTTATAAATGTCTTCTCATAATTAAATAAGTTCTTTAATTTATTTAATTATTGTCCACTTTGGCATTCTCCTAATTTCAAATAAAATCATTTATTTAAAATGGTCTCACTTTTTAATTTTCTCTCTCTTAGTAAATAATTTAAATTAATTATTTACTGTCACATGGCCACACCCTTTTGAATTAAATTAATTTTTAATTCAAAATAACAACTTTCTTCCATAAATCAAATAATTTCTAATATTATTTGATTTTCCAACTCTTTCTTTTTTCGTGCCATTCTTATCTCCTTGTCACATATAATCTTGTCCTTTGATTTGATTTTCTAAAATAAAATCTTGACCATTCAATTCATATTTCACCCTAATTTTTCCCTAACCCTAATTGTGGGTTATCACATTCAATTTTAACCATTGATCTTAGGGCATTTGTCAATCTTCAATCTTGGCCATTCATCCAAAATTGACTTTTCTATAAAATCATAATTTTGGTCTCATTTATGCAATCTACATCTCTTGGCATCTTGATATCTTGGCATTTCTTGACTTCATAGGATATTTCATGCATATTTTAGGCTTGCTTCATAGTTGCTTAGTTGCATTTTGTTGCATTTTGATAGAATCCTTCAACATTTGTTTAGGACATTGACATTATCATAGGTTGCTCATCACAAATCTAAGGGAAATTATCATTTTGCAGCAAATAGAGAAGGTGCAATGAAGGTTAATCATGGAGGTTGAAGGCATATGGTGAGATCTTTCCTTATTTTCATGTTTTTACTCCTTTGTGCTTCATTGTTTTGCTTTGGGTTATCTTATTTAAGCTCTAATCTGCTAACCTAGGTTTTTCCCTAAGCTACACAATAAAATGAAGAGACTCTTGATAGAAAAACATGGAGGAGCAAAAGAAATAAAAAATGAGGAATATCTAGTAAAATATAAGGATATGTTGATTGAAGATTCCACATGGATATCTAGAATTGAGGTTAACCAACACAATTTTTTTTAGTTTGAAGCCTTGAATAAAAGTGAGAGGCCTACTTTTAAATTACTTGAGGTTTCTAGTGTAGGACTAACTAGGTTGTAAGAGCAATATTTCATCAACCAAAAATATTTCCTTCTAATGATTTCCTTTTCTAGGTATTTTTAATAATTCCTATATTTTTTTAATCACGTGCATCGGATTTGTGGCAACATAAGTTATAAAAAAATATTTTTTATTAGTTTGAATCTTTTAATAGGCACAATTAAAATTTAGTAGGCTACATGGAAATAAATTGTGAATATCTTGGCTTACAATTTGGAACATAAGCTATTCAAGCATATAAAATGTTCCCGCCAATTTTCATGTGATTTTTATCACTACATATATGTGTCTTATCTCAGGGAGATTAACTAGACTACTATTAGACCATTCATTATATAGGATTAACTTGTTGAATCATGCACCAAGTTTTGTACCTTATGCCAGATCTTAATGTTAGCTACTACATTATGGGTCCTATGAGAGGTCATATATGGACCACATTGAAGTTGGAGACTCTTAAGTCAAGGTACATTAGAAATGGTGGTTTTACATGTCACTAGTAGGTCTACACATTATCCAAGGTGATGCGCCAAATTCCAAGGTCAACTAATGATCAAATTATTTAATTTGGGGGCCATAGATCATTATCATACTCATCTATGGTGGTGTATCACATTTTTTAGTTGAAACACTTCATTTCTACATACTATATATAAAGAGATGCTTAATATTATTCATGGAATTTTAAACAGTGAGTGAATAGTTGGGGAAGAAAGTAGATTAAGATATTGAGTTCCCTTAGATCTACTTTATGTGTGTACCTAACATGTATCTAATCTCTTTTTTGATAATTAAAGTGAGGGATAAGGGCCCTCTCCTAGTATGTTATGATATAAAAATTTATTGCAAAATTTGTTTGATAGAGACCAAAATATAAATACACGTTAATTAAAAAAATGGACAATACCATTTATTGATAGTAGAGACCCAAAATATTGATATCCTTTGCATGATAAAATAGAATATAAAGTTGTAACCAATTATATATATATTGTTAGTACATATTTCAATTATAAACCTATCATAAACAATATTATATTAATCCAAAAAATGAAATATTGAATTGATAAGATGTTGGGAAATGTGTCTCAAGCTTGTTCATAATGTTAATATTACCAAATGTGAGATTTTTGGGTATAAAATGGAAAAAATAATTTTCTATGCTATAGGTTTAGTTTTTGGCTAAAATAAAAAATTATTGATTGCTTAGCACTGCCTACGGAGGTACACATAGTGTATATCTCTTCAATTATTTCAATTATTAAAAAATAAGCCCAATCGACCCATTGACCAAAAGTTATGCCCTCCAAAAGTTTGCTTAGGAAATGTAAAAAAAGGTTGTTGGACACATGAAAGAGCTATAAAGGGGAGTTACACATGTTGAGAAACTTATGATGTGTATTATAGCACATCATAATGCATCTTTGATTAGGGGATAATTTGGGTACCACTTTTGGGTGGTTTTCGCTCATGGGTTTCTAATTACCATTTCATGGTTTTAGATTTTGTATCTCCTATATATTAGGTGCTTAAGATGGAGGTAGTGTGTATAGTTTTTTAGATATTGTTAAGTTGTAAGAATTCCTCTAGATCTTTCGTTGGTGATACTCCTATGAAGACTTTCTCTACAAGTGTATTCTAATTATGATATACAAAATAATACATTGAGTTGCTTTGGATTGTGGGGTTTTTATCTCAAAATGGTTTTCCCCATGTAGACTTGTGTTATGGTACTTATTATTTACTTTTTGTTTAAATATGTTTCTAATTTATGTAATTGTTAAAATATTGAAATTTACACAATGGTCTCCTCAGAATATTAGTGTAAGAAGATTTTCCACATACCCTACTTCCTTTCATAAGGGAGAACACAATTTTAACTAGACCATGTAATTAGAAGTTTCCCAAATTTGGGCCATAAGATCCATTCTTGTGCTTGAACAAGGCAATGTGATGAGCCAAAAAAATATTTTTGTCTTCTACCTTTTCCACATTGAAACATTCTCGAAGTAGAGAAAACTTCTTAGGCTACCTGATATTTTCCACCTAGACTGTTATGTGATATGCCTACCCATCACTACCATTATGAATAAAGTGGTGAATGGTTTTCAATTCTTTGGTTATGGCTTCCGTTCAAGCTTCAATGACCCTCACAATTGAATAGAGGCCAAACCTCAAAAATCATTGCTGATGTAGGGAAGAGAAGAAAGCTTGGTAGGGTTGGCTCTATTGATAAATTTTGATATAACCATTATTAAATTCTCCCAAATATAAAAAATGACTAATGGATTTATTTTTTATCTCTAGTGATAGTGAGGATTGTCAAAATAAAATATAGATCAAAATAAATATTTCAAATGAAACATTAAAACCTCAAATTTACACCAAATGTGACCTTTAATTAATCAAAATGATTCAAAATGCATAAATAAAATAAATAAATTTTAGCAAAAAGGTTGAATCTTTGATGTGCTCATAATGTTGTAAATATGGTTGCTTGAACCAGCAACATGACATTGCAACAATTCAAGATCCTCCTCCTAAAAGTGGCTCATGAGAGGGTAGATTTATAGGCTTGATAAGACAAAGATCAACGGTTGAGATCTAATGAGATATGGATGACTAAGATCAAGTTGGTTGGGTAGTTGAGAGATGGGGGGGAGATAAATTGATATTTTTAAATTGATTTATTGATTTATGAGAGATAGTTATGAGATGAGTGGTGAGAAATAAAAGAAATATTCAATTTTTTAATTTATTTTTAGGTGGTTATGAGGGGGATTTAATCAAGTAAATTAATTAAATCATGTAGAAAGGGGACATGAATTAGGAATTAGAACTTAAGAAATGTATTTAGGACTTAGGGAAAATGGATTAGGATTTAGGGAAAATTATGATAAATTGGGATAAAATCTTGATAATGAATTTATATATTTTAATGTGATATCAAGACTATTAGGATGTGTGAAATTAAGATTTGGGGGATGATTTTAGGTGTCTACAAATTTTCCCTTTTTAAGATGATATTTTGATTGAGAGAAGCAATGTCATTTCAAAGAAGAATAAAAATATAGATGTGGAATGGGATGGAGAAAAAGGTTGGGGCTTATAAAAATGAGGATAAGATGATGCCTCCTCGAGAAGATAGGTGGGAGTGATCCCACAAAACTGGTTTACAATTCCATTAAGGAAGCAAAATTGCAAAAAATGCCTCCATGAAAAAAAATTGGGTTTTGGGGGGTTCAAACACACTTAGGGTTTGAATGAACCCAATAAGGGTTTGCACGAATCCCCCTTTGAGCGAACCCTATTAAATGAAGGGTCCCACATATTTCACATATCCCAAAATAAAAAATAAAGAGAAACTTTGTAGAAAGGGGGGTTCGCTCGAACGAAGGTTCACTCAAACCTGGATTCATTCAAACCCCCCTTTTACCCCCTTCTCCCCCTCTAGCACCAAAAATATGGAGAATTTTTCCCTTTGAAGCTCGAGTTGAGGATGAAAATGGAGGAGACTTCATAGAACCAACTGGTTGATGGTAGTCCTCGAAACGAGCTATCCATCAAATATAATTTTAATATGTTTTGGTTTTATTATACATTTATTTTTTTAGTTTGATTAAACATAGGTTTTTCATCGAAAATCAAGCTCTTTGTTCTGCACATGTGGAAAAATAGAAAACTATCAAAATAAAATTCTAAAAAATATATGCAGGCTAGGTATTGATGTCCTTGATCTAGTAAAAAAAAAATTGAATTTTGATACATACAAAAAAAATTATGTTGTATATGGTCTGCCTATGTTGAATTGTAATTGGTTTGATTTCAAAACTTGATTAAGGAAAAAATATTCAATAAAACACTATGAAACCAAATGAAAGGGTTAGATATCGTAGTTACAAATCTAAATTAAAAAAAATAGAATTTTATCCTTCATAGAAAAAATGTTATGTTGTATACAGTGAGCATCAATCCTTAAAAATGGTGTTTACTAATAAAAACTAGTTTTCGAAGGAGATGGAAAAAGAAGTGCAATCTAATTCCAAAATTTTTGAAAAAAATATATTTAGAATCTACAGAGAAAATGTCACAAATCACTAGTTTGCATCATCTTCAAATTACTCATAGTTTAGCCACTATAGGTGCCCGAAAGTGAAGATTTAGTTAGAAAAAATCAGTTTAGTGTCCAGTTTGGCCAAAAATTGTAAACCAATATTGTGGGACCACCCATGGTATGAAGGACATGGCTAGGCTCTTGAAATGGATGGAAGGGAAGGATGAGAAAAATTGTTTAGATTCAAATGAGGGGGAAATGATAGTCATGCTAAATCAATGTGAGCAACCTGATGTTTTATATAGCACTTGATGTTATGCACCATGATATAAAGACCATGGTGATGATGCTTCAAATGCATAAAAAGGACTAGAAGTCACAAGAAAATATATATGCCTATAACACCATGATATGAAATACCATAATGTCATTATCAAAATTATGTTATAATGGCTGATACAAATGGAAGAAAAAATGATACCATACACATAAGCCAAGCCAAGCAAGCATGCATAAAATGATTATAAAGACACACACGATGTTGCCCCTAGTTAAGCTGAAAATTGATGATTGATTGATTGATGATGATAGTGTTGTTGATAGAATGATATATCTCAAGAACAAATAAAAGATGGTGTTGTTGATGTGGGAATGATATATCCCGAAAACAACATGAGGATTAGGAATATATATCTCGATGATGATGATGGTTGATTGGATTAAGTTGACTAAGATTTACAATAAGGTTGGGAAAAAATTTGTCACATGATTTTAGGATGATTAGATAGATCTCTTGACAACATGTGTGGATAAGGATTGCTAACATTTGATTAATTACATTAGGATTTAATTGGATTTCTTATGATGATTGCACTATATTTCTATTGGATTATGACATCTAGTTTATTTTGGATGGGATTATTGTCTCCATATGATAGTTAATGGCAAGGGAGCACCAAGTTGAGAAACAAGGTCGTAAGATAGGTTGATTTAGAATAAGGGGCTTAATGAATTGGATGGATGGATTAAAGGATTGTTGATAAGGGATGGAAGGAAGATCAATGGGTTAAGGGATTATTGATAATGGGTAGGAATATGGATGGGTTAAAGGATTAACAATAGTTGATGAAAAGGAAGGAAATAACCTCCAAGGACTATGTTGCAAAGGAAAACATGCCCTACTTTGCAAATGTTTTTTAGGATGTTGGATTAAATGGATACAATATATGACATAAGTGATAGTAATATGGATAGATAGTTTGTTGTAAAACAATGTGCTATGGCAAGAACTTATCAAAGAATATAATAAAATCACACCTCAATTCTTATCAAGATCAATGCTAAAAATGGTGGGTAATGGGGGATGATAGCAAGGAGACATGAAGATGATGGACTAGGATGATAAGGAATATAAGTTTAGTTAGATGAGACAACATTCCCCCAAGTGCAAAGAATGTAGAAAATCAATTTGCTCATGATTCATGTTTGCCAGGTTTTCATCATGGTACTTATCCAAGGTGCCATGAAAATGATTTTTACCATAGGACAAATGATTTATCTTTACTATTTTTTTTATTTGATTCCATTGATATCTTGATACTCAAAGTGTCTTCACAAGTCTTTTTCTTTTTGATATAGTCAATGCAGATGCACTTGTCATAGTATGGCAACAATGTTCTACCTTGAAGTAATTGCTTTGTCAAGATTAACGAACTCTTGTACAATCCTTTGGTGTTGAAGTGATCCTCATTGATAACTAAGTTGGATTTATCCAAATGTTTACATGTTGATAGGGTACCATCATAGCCTTTATGGTGAAGCGTTGATGCCACAACACGACATATTTGGGCATTGTATTTTTTATATTTTTAACGTGAATTTGGATTTTGATAAGGGATGTTGAATGCATAATTAGGTGATTGTGTTGAATTTGGTTTGGGTGGATAAATAAGTGATGTATATTGTTCTATCATATTTTTGACTCACCAAACTTGAGATAATGAATGATGGAATTTAGATTTAGGATTATGAAGTTTGAATGTGGGATTAGGATAGTGATTAGGACCAACATTATTGTATAAGTTGAAAGGTAGTGGACACATGTTGTATGTAGAGTGCATCTTTTGATGCGCCTTCATATCTTGATATGAAAATTTTGTCTCATTTGATTTAATGGTCCAATTTGTTTTGAGACCACTAACATCATTAGATTTTTTGGTAAAATACTTTTATCCAATGCCTTGACCATTATTAATACATATTGGGATAGGCTCAATGACACCTTGCTCATGAAGGCCCAATCCTTTTCCTTGATAGTTCATACTTTTACATATCTTGTTTGTGATAGGATAATTATTTTTAAAGACTAATGTTATCTCATTCATATTCTGTTGAGGACAATTAGAACTTGTTATTTTCCCATTTTTGAGAAATTTTGACTTGACAAAGGTAGGTGATCCTATTTGATAAGACGATGTCAAGGATTTCTTATCATGTACACATATCATGATCATCTAAATGTTTGGTAGTATCTATTGTGACTTTCTTGTCCTCATGTTTGATATGATTAAGGTTATGATGACCACTCTACTCATTATATTTTTTTGTGATATGATCATTATCACTGATTTGATTGTCTATGTTTTATTTGGGACCAAGTTCCTCATTAAAGGAGGTATATGTTGTTGGATGTATATTATTATTTTCTATCTATTGATTATGGATAGCATAAATTTGGATGAGGGGATCAACATGGTTCTCTTTATCATAGCTAGGATCATGATCATAAATGGCATGTATCTTGGATGTGTTGTTCTTAAACAATTTGATCTTGAGTTTGGGTAGTTTGGCCTTGACTTGGTTGGGGAAATGTTTGAACTTGCTTTAGATTTATTTCTTGGTGTAGCTCTTGATTTAGGATGAAAATAGTAGTTTCTTGGATAGGCTTGATAGGCTTTGGATCATTGACAAATGGATTTTTACTTGACCTTGGGATAAGAGGCTCTTGGGTAGGATTAGTAGGTATTGATTTGCATGATAGTATTATATTTTGGACAAGGATAGTACTAGGAGGATCTTTGATAAATTGAAAAAGATAATATGATGGTTTTTGATAGGGAGGCATGATATTAGGATGTTCTTGTTCATGTGCAATGGGCTTGAGATTGTTAATAGCTTCACATAATGACAATTGATTAAGGATAGGAATGCTACTAGGATTGTGATTGTGTGGCAAAATTTGATAGATATGCATGCTAGTACCTGAGACTCTTCAATAGGATTGAAAGAGAAAAACTCATTGAACTTATGCTTTGTAGTTTGATGTTGTTCCCTTTCTAGTAGTCCTTGAAGGAAATTTGAAAAGGATTATTTGGATTTGGTGGGATTAGAATGTGAATTATTATTTTGGGTGGATAGATAGGATATGTTGGAGAATGAGAAGGAAGATGAAGTGTCTATATATGGTTTGGAGGATATGGAGTGCTCACATGAAATTGGATTTATAAATATGGGTTGGATGTAAGGACCTTGATCTAAGAAAATACTTCTCTTGTCAAAAGAATCATAAGGATAACCAATGGATGCAGGTTTAGCTTAATGACAAGTGCCAATTGTACTTTTATTGGGAGGTTCTTCCATAGATGTAGGTGAAGGAAAAAAAAATATAGCATGTTTATACACAACAAGCTCATCATAAAAGCTATTATCATCAGGATACTCATCTTCATCTAGAAGACTATCATCATCATCAACAAAAGGATTTTCTATTTGAGTGGGATAAAATATCTCATCTAATGGATGCATAGTCTTAGGAGCTTCTTTGATGGTCATTTTTGGTTTTGTATTGGATGCACACATTGTAGCAAGACTAGGAGTTCTATCCTGCATGATAAAGTTCTCAAACCAAGTATTCATGGTGTAAATGATGAAGGATCATAAAGTAATTGGATGCAACTAGGATGCTAGGATGAGTTGGATTTGGCTATGATTTCATAAAAAGGATGGAGTTGAAAATATTTGTGTTTAAATTCTAAGGCTGATAGGATGATTGGATTGGATGCAGGGATTTGATGGAGGATGAAAGGTTTGGTTTAGGATTAAGAGGATTAAACAAAAAATAAACTTTAAGACCTTGGTTGATTCATGGATAAAATTGGATATCTATACTTAGGAAAATTCTTGAGCAAGACAATGGTGATATGATATACTTAAGATAGGATAGGTTCCTAAGAAATCTATGATTAAGGGATGACAAAAGTATAAAGGCCTTGATTTTCAGTTTGAGTTTAGATTTGATGAAACTAGGATGATATGGATATGGATTCGACAAGCCTTGGAAAGATGAAAGGTAAGGTGAATTATGACTTATGGTTTTGGATAATGGATTATGGATTGGTTTCAACCTCTTAGCAAATAATGTTCTAATATTTTCAAATTTGGATGCTTGATCAAATTTTTTTGACGCTAATATTTGACAATAAGGATTCAAATGTTTTGTCTTAGGATGTAGTGCAAGAAGACTCAACAAACAAAACAAACACATTGGTTTATGTGACAATGTGTAAGGAAAATTACTAGTATCACACAAGAAGACACATCAGGCACATGAACATCCTATAATTAGTCAAGTGGGAGTGTATACTTAGTGTAGGACCACTAGCCAAAGTCTAATATATCAAGATTAGTGCAAGGCACTTATCATTCAAGAGTTAATAGATAGGGATCCAGTGGCACAAGGGCTCACCTTTTCCCTTTATTTGGATATCCTAAGGTATTTCCCAAAGATCTTCTATCTCTGCTCAAGAAGATACATGGTAAGTAACTTCAAGCATGATATTATACCTTGCACCACACTAAGCAACAACCAAATGGTCTAATTCTAGGCTAAACAAGGCTAAGGAGTCCTCCAAATACCAGAAAGGTACATGAGGCCAAATCTCTAGATGAAAGGGAAAAATTCCAAACAACTGAGAGGAAAGGTAAGTCACTCTCCACCTTCACTTGCCCAAGGTATAAATTTCTTGGGGGCTTAGACAAGATTGACAAGATTCCACCTCCAAGAGGGGTGTCTTTTGATTGGCCACTCACTCTTTTTACTCCATTGGAACACGAGAATTGAGGTCATCCCCTAGGGTGATAAAATCCATAGAAAGGCTCCCTAGAAGGAATAATCCAAGTTTTTTTGGTCACCCAAGATCACACAAATCACAAGGGGAGAGCATACACACATTGGATTCCTTGGGATAATAGTGAAAATAAAAAAGTAAGTGATGTTTTTGATCCTCAAGATCACACAATGGTGCAAGAGGAGAGTATACACATCACTCACCCAAAGACATAAAAAACAAATTTTATTTCCCTTAGAAAAATCAAATGTGCCTAACTTAGTGAGTTGATTCAATCTTTGACATGCGGTGCTGCAACAAAATGGATTAGTAGTTTCAAAAGATTAGTCTTGGACAAATGATTTTTTCTGCAAGGAATATATTAAAAAAAACCCTGAAAAAATTAGAGTATATAGTTATGATGCAACAAAATAAATTTATGTAAAAAAATGCTCATCATAAGATTAAATAATGCATTGAAATCATAATTTTTAGATTTCTACCACCTAGTCAAACTAAATTTGATGTTTTTGAAATTTTTTAGGATTCAAAACTAAAAATACAAAGAACAAACCCATATTATATTTCATAAATATTTCCAAAAATGTAAAGAAATATTTTTTTTGTTGATTTGCAGCCTATAAATCAAATCTATAAAAAAAAAATCAACCTAACTTCCTCAATTTGTAAGATCTGAGTTTGATATTTGGACATAAGCTTTCTTAAATGATTTTATAGCTACCATAAAAAAAATAATGCAAATAATCCAAGCCATTTGCAAGATATAACCAAATATTTAAAATTCATAAAATTGAAATAACTCACTCAAAATCAATGATATGAACCTTTTTTTTTGTAGTAGCTTCCTCAAATGACCATACAAATACAATATTTTTTCTAGAAAGATTAAAAAGAGACAAGAGTCCCATTTGATGCCAAAAATGACATTATAAAATAGAGATCAAAATAAATATTTCAAATGAAACATTACAACCTCAAATCTGCATCAAATGTGACCTTCGATTAAGCAAAAAGATTCAAAATGCATAAACAAAACAATAAAATTTTACCAAAAAAGTTAAATCTTTGATGTGCTCATAATTTTGTAAATGTGGTTTCTCAAATCAATAGCAAGATATTGCAACAATTCAAGATCATCCTCCTAAAAAAGACTCATGAGGGTAGATTTTAGGATAAAGATCAACGGTTGAGATCTAATGAGAGATGGATGGCTAAAATCAAGTTGGTTGGGTAGTTGAGAGATGAAGGGAGGAGATAAATTGATACTTTTAAATTGATTTATTGATTTATGAGAGATAATTATGAGATGAGTGGTGAGAAATTTATTTTTAGGTGGTTATGAGGAGGGTTTAAATAATTAAATCATGTGGAAAGGGGACATGAATTAGGAATTAGGACAGGATATGTATTTAGAACTTAGGGAAAATGGATTAGAATTTAGGGAAAATTAGGAGAAATTGGGATGAAGTCTTGATAATGAATTTATACATTTTAATATGATATCAAGACTATTAGGATGTGAGAAATTAAGATTTGGGGATGATTTTAGGAGTCTACAAGGATATTTCTTACCAAAATGGAGGAGATTTAATAATTTACTAAATGGTGCCTAACATCCTCCAATAAATTATTCCCTAATATTTATTCAATGGTTGTCATCACATCTTCCTCTTGGAAGAAAAAGGCCTTCCTTAACCTAGAAGCAGTGATTTCCCTATGAAGGCCATATGACAGAGACTAGCGCCTAACACCAAAGACTCCATGACCACCAAATACCAAAGCAAAGAACATGTTTCAACTCTAGAGTTGATGGAGAGATAATCACTTATAAAAGTGATACCTAGTGTCATGCTAGAATATAATGACACTAACCCCACCACAAGAGGATCATAAAACCAACGTTAAATGCAAAGTGAGGCTTGTCTAACTCTCATGAATCCACACTTTTTGTCCCCTACCAATCCAATAGCCTGCCACTTGAAATGATAGCTTATGGTTTCTCTACCCCATGGCTACCTTATGGTTTGATAAGTATTCCATGAGCTTATTTCCCTACCTATAGAAATGGGAGATGAAATATTCCTCTAGTGAATCAAGAATCTCCAAGGATTCTTTTAAAATGTCTTAGATTTTCTAATTTAAAGATTTTTTCTTAAGGAAAATAATCATAACAAGTGAATCGCCTTTGATAATCACCTTATTTGGGATACATGTTTTGAGTAATTACAAACGTAGTAGTAATTCTTCCACCTTTTCCTTGTTATTACTATCCAAGGAGAGGTTCCTTTATGTGGATTTGATCAATTTTCCATTAGAGTCTCAAATGATACAACAAGATCTTAAAGGACTATGATTTCCTCAAGACCCACGATCAAAATTAATCTTTCATATTCTTGTCAGAGGAGGGACACATTTGATATTTTTAGAAACCAAAGTCAATAAACACATCTCATGAATGGGGGAAATCCTAATTTGTTCTATTTTTTATCATATCCCTATACCATGTTGAAAATATTCTCTCTTTCGTGATTGAGATTCAACCCTACTCATTATTACTTTAATTATTTCTACTTCTAAATGTGAGATGAGTAATTCCCACCTACTCTCATTACCTTCAAGGATTGTCATGTTTTTCTCCTTCCATATCCTCCAAACAAGGATATAAGGGATTATGTTTCGAAGACTTGAAAATATTGATTTTAGTTTACCTATTGACCAATTCTTGAATAACTCCAAAAAGGTTTTAGGAAGAGAGAAGGGACCTTTTAACTTGCTGGACAACCAAGACCAACACTTTTTAATGAAAGGGAAATTGATGAAGAGGTGTTCATTTGTTTCTTCTACTTGGAAACATAAGACAAATATAAATGGATGTAAGGAATCCATTTTTTATATCTCACTAGTAAGAACTTTCCTTTTAATAGTATCCCAAGCAAAGGCTCCAACCTTAGGCATATAATCTTTATGCCAACATTTTATTGTCATCTAAGTAGGGTCCTCTAAGTCGGCCATAAGTAATTGATAGCCAATTTTAATTAAAAAATATAAATTTAGAACATACTCATTTAATATCATCATCCTAATTTGTGATGTGTAGTTAGATATGATTTAAAAGACCATTCAAATTATCCGCTCACTCATTTGAACACCCATCCCTAGGAATGATCTTCCATTTTTATTGTTTTATGTCATTTGTTTGAGTAATTTGTACACATATAACACCTTGGAGCCCCATTATTGCACAAAGAGGTATTTAATTATTGTAAAGTATCCCCTCTCTCTTAGCAATTGGTGATCCTTCCACGATTCCTCCTTGAAGAGAGTTGTCCTACCATTATTGATTTCCTAGGATAGATGATTTGTGATGAGATGTCTAAATTTTAAAAATGAATTTCCAAACATGTGAGCCTAAATGAGGATTCTAAGTCATGAATATTATAATATCCTCCATTGAATCTATATATTTATTTCCCATAAATTTTCTCCAAATTGATTTTTTATTTGCATATTTATTTCATACTATTTTTCCCCCTAAAGCCAGTTTTAGAGATGCAAATTTTGGAGGCCTACACAATCATTCACCTAAGGGAATCACATTTTATCCTAGGCTATAAATGGAAAAAATTTATCCTATGTGCCTTGACAAATGAATTTTTTCATTATTTTGTTAATATTTTCTATAAACCCACTAGGAGCCTTTAGAACAAAAAAGAGATAAATTGGTAAAGTCATCAACACTAATTTTATTAATGTGAGTATTATTATGAAGCTTAACCATCTGCCTCTCTAAAAATCCAATTTGGTTTTGAATAAGTTCAATAATGAATTCCATAGTGTTGCTTTATGGGTTCTTGCAAATTTAATGAAACTCTATGATAGTGGGAAGGAAGAGTATCATGTCTAAAGCCCAACACTCAAGAAATCCTTTGTCGAGTTGTAGGAGAAACATAAAAATAGAATACATCCAACTTTTTATCAATAATTTGTTGGCCCAAGGCTACTAATTAGGAGTCTAATATGATCTAGATTATATATGATTCCCTCACACTTGCTTCCCTAGAGTATTATCATTTGCAAACTATAGGTGGGACAAAGCCTCAAAATCTTTAGTGGATATTATTCCAATCCATCTGCTATCTACTTTATCTTGATTAGTACATCTACCAAGAGCCTTTTCCATCAGAATGAATAGATAGAGAGGATAGTGGGTCTCCTTGATGGATACTCCTTGTAGGAGAAAAAAAACCCATAAGATCGTGCCATTAACAAGTATGGGATAATTTGGAGAAGAGATGCATTCAAAATTAACTCTCACCAATGTAAAGAAAACCCATTTTTTTAATTTTCATTAGAAATCTCCAATTCACTTTATCATATGCTTTACTAATATCCAATTTAATAATCACTCTTTTGGAGTTAGAAACGAAGTGAATGATCCCATGGGCGATGATAATACCTTCTAAAATTCTAGAATAAAGCTACTTTGAGCATCTAGAATTAAGGCCAAGAGAACCACTTTCAATTTGTTTTCTAACACTTTGGTAGAATCATATAAATAGTATTACACAAGTATATTGGCTAAAAATCTAAAAATTATTCTAGGGATGACTTTTTTTGGAAATAGGATGCCATTTAATTGCAATCCTAAACATTATTTATTTCATGTGTCTCCTAAGTCCTTGGAAAGTGTTTTCAAACACTAGGATTAGAAAGAAGATTAATTTTGAATGAAATAATCATGTTAATTGACATTTGTAATTAATTCTAAATGATAGGAGCATGTGAGGGCGTCCAAGATGAGTTCCTAAATAATAGGAGCACATGGGGCACCCACATGGAAGGTGGAACTCACCTTGAGTTAAGTTAACTATTTGGAGTAAGAGATAACACTTATGAATGCATGTAAAGATCTTAGAAGTTAGGGTTTGATGTTTACATGCATGAAGTTCAATTTAGTTCAGTTTAGTTCAATTCAGAATTAGTTTAGTTTAGTTTAGTTTAGTTTAGTTCAGTTATGGTTCAGTTATCTTTAGTTAGTTTTAGTTGAATGCTAGTTGACTTTAGTTAACTTGGAATGCATGACTAATGACTTGAGTTGCATGACAGATAACAGGGACTACCTTCAATTAACAGGGGATGACCATTCTTGCATGAATGGTGGAGAGAGATGTTTTAGTTAACAGAGAATGACTTGGACCCACTTTGGGCGCCCAAGTTGGCTTCTTGGAATTAACTCCTTTGCATGTTAAGATATTTCAGAAGGCTGAGTTAAGTGGGCCCACTCTTGGGCGCCTACTTTGAGGATAAAGCCTTGAAGATATTTACAGAATAAAGGTTGAGTTATTACTTTAGTTTGGGATGCCCAAATGGATGAAGATGATGATTTGGCATTGTTCTTCATGGTTAAACTCTACTTGGAAGAGATAGGCATACCTTTTAGGAGATAGGGATTGAGCTTTGTAATTGTAACTCTTTTGGAGTTTACAAAGTTGTTTATTTCCTATATATCTCAAGCAAGTTGAAGAGAGTTTGTATCAATTTTATTGCAGGTTGTGAAGAAGATTTGTTGAAGGCAGAAGAAGCATCTCAAGGAAGAATTTGAATTATTGTAATCTACTTCATAGATTAAATAATACATTGATTCTTGGTGGAGTTTTTTTCCCAAAAGGGTTTCTCCACGGTATATGTTGTGTATCTTCTATTATCCTGTCTAATTCTTCTATAACTTTTGTCTTCATTCTACAAATGATAAAATGAATTAATCAGAATAATCACCCAAAAAGAATCTATAACAAAGAATACATATTTAGATCAGCAAGTATAATAGTTTTACAAAGTATTAAGCTACATAAACACCTCAATTTTCAACAACTTTTTTAAAATGAGAGTGATAAGGGTATAGTTGAGGGCTTTCAATACTTTCTTATATTTTATAGTCTCATTGCAATCCATTTCCACTTCTTTTCCCACAATATACTAGCACCTTAGGAAAAAATCTAGTTGGTAACCATCTAGGCTTTGGGATTTGTCAAGGCACATATAAGAAAGAGATAGTTTGATATCCTCTTTAGTGTAAGGTTTCATTAATATTTAGTTATCAACATGTATGGCTACCAAAAGAATTAACCTCATGAATTCCAAATTCTTTTCTATCCTAGAGGGTTCTACACTTCCAAGGAGTAATGAGAAAAAAAAAGCCACTTCCTTGTATATTTCTTCTTCACTACTCAATATGACTTCAAATAATGAAGTGATTGACGTGATTTTTGTTCCACTTCTCCTGAATCTTGAGTTGGGAAAAAATTTAGTGTTTTGGTATCATTATTTTAGCCATATCTCCCTTGAATTTAATTGCCAAAAAATTTCCTCTTTGGCTTCTATATCAACCAATTCAACCAAAAGGATTTCTCCTTGATGAAGTGATCTTGGAACATCCCACATTTAATGTCTTCTTTATTGAGAGTTAAGAGATATATTTCCACCCTTTCTTTAGATTGAAGAATTCTTTTAAAGCTATTTTTATTACATTCCTTAATTTCCAATTTGAGAGGAAAAAATTTTTGCACCAAGATGTACATTTTTGTACCTTTAAATCTAGGCAATGTCTCCCACCACTCTTTAAAACTAGTCTATTAATTATCATCACTAAACCAAATATTATCAAATTTAAAAGGACATTTTGGTTTGTCATGTCTTCATGCCATGAGAGGGTAATCAAAAAGTGATTTGAGCTTGGCCCTAGAATGATGCAACTTTCTATCATGATATTAAGACTTAGTCACTTAGTTGAAAGATAAAATCTATATAATATTTTTGAGATGTTTAGAGATCCCTTTCTTTTATTATTCCATGTAAACACCTCATTTTTTGGATGCATGTCAACAAGGAATTTTATTGTTGCAAAATCTATAAAAAAAAATTTAGAACTAAGAGACCCTTGTGGTGCCCCCTTGTTTGTCATTGACATTTAACACAACATTAGAATCTCCTCCCAAGACTATCAAATATTTATGAAGGGGATTCATAATGGCTGATAAGGATTCCCATATGATCTTCTTTTGAGGTGGTACATACCATAAATATTGAAGAAAAACCTAAGACTAGATGAGATAAAAGTTGCTTGGAAGAACTACTAATTAGCTTGTCTTGGTGTAAGGGAGAAATATTGATTGTCCTTTCATACCAGAGAATTGCTAGACCATTAAGGCTCAATTGGCTAAAGTGAAATTCCTTTCCATTTGAACCAATTTTGGACAAGTTTAGAACCATGTTCAATGCATAATTTGGTTTCTTGCAATAGAATGATATCCAACTTTTGCACATCCAATTGACACTTTATTAGGTGTCTTTTGTCATGGGAATTTAATCCCCTAACATCCCATGATAAGAGATTCATAAGAATTGTGAGCGACCCTTCTCCCCTCACTTTTATTTTTTTTGTTAAAGTTTAGAGTTGCTTGAGACCTTACCTTGATCTCCTCTAGGGTAACTTATTTTACTATTTTATATCATCTCCTTGTAGTGGGAGCACAATTGAGCCCATCTTTATTTATTTCAGTTTGGGAGATAGGGAAAATATACAAGGAAACCAACTTCTCCATGTCACTTTCTTGGTTAACCATATCCCCATCAACAACTTCTAAGTTATTTAAAGTGACATGTTGACCAAACTCATGGGGGAATCTTGGCTTGCTTGGGTGTACGAGGGTCCTCCATGACCTTAGATTCTAGGTGGATGGATTCTTAGTAACACCGAGAAAAGTCTAGGAGTATCTTCCCCCTCATTTATGTTAGAGGCTTTGTCCTCCACTTTGCTCTCTACTCTCCTAAGATTTTCCAGCAAGAAATAGATCTTGTAGCTAGTGGAGAAATGGGTTTTTGATTTACATAATTTGTGAAATGATAAAAAAAGCCTCTACTCATTGTCACCATTTGTTCATACCTAAATCTAGGGTGATCCCACAATACTGGTTTACAATTTTTGGCCAAATTGGACACTGAACTGATTTTTTCTAACTAAATCTTCACTTTCAGACACCTATAGCGGCTAAACCGTGAGGAATTTGAAGATGATGCAAACTAGTGATTTGTGACATTTTGTCTGTAGATTCTAAATATATTTTTTTCAAAATTTTTGGAATCAGATTTCACTTCTTTTTCCATCTCCTTTGAAAACTAGTTTTTTTCAGTAAACACCATGAAGGATAAACTTCTAGTTTTTTTGAATTTAGATTTGTAACTACAATATCTAGTGCTTCCAATTGGTTTCATAGTGTTTTATTGAATATTTTTTCCTCAATCAAGTTTCGAAGTCAAACCAATTACAATTCAAACATAGGCAAACCATATAACACAACTTTTTTTGTATGTATCAAAATTCAATTTTATTTTTTTTGGATCAAGGACTTAAATATCTAGTGCACTCATTTTTTTTTGATAATCTTCTATTTTTCCACATGTATAGAACAAAGAGCTTGATTTTCAGTGAAAAACCTATATTCACAAGAAATAAAAAATAAATATAATAATCAAATTAAATTTAATTAAAATTATACTTTTTTGGAAGCTTATAATAAGGACTACATACTTACAAAAAATAAATTTTAAATGAATTCATTTGATCGCCCAAAAGGTAAATCAAAAGTGGTTTTTTATCAGCATTTTGATAGGTGTAAAGGAGACTCCGTTATAGGTATGGTTTAAAACTAGTGGGGTTCTATCCAAGGGGGCTTGGTCTAAGGTGGTTTGATCAAACCCTCTTCAATTGGAATCCTTTAAATGGAACTTTTCAAGGCTTAAATCATTATATTTTCTAAAAATATGTGATTTCAACAAAAATCAGGATCTCCCAGAAAGTGTAAACCACTATTGGGGTAAGTGCATCTAAGAAAATGCATTTTGGGAGTAGTTATGATGGAGCCTTTAATATATAGATTCTAGAATAAAATTTAGAATCTCCATTGAGTATTTCTTTAGCATTAAAAATTTCCAAGGGTGGAATCAATCTCCTTAAAGATATAACACTCCCAATATTCCTTTGGTGAGTTTTAAAGACATCCACGCTAAAATTTTAAGAATTTGAAAGCTTGTAGGATCAAACTTTGGTGAGCATTTTATGAATAAAATAATCTCTTCCATTGACCAAGGATGCCCAACCAATATTTTCTCCCTGTCTTCATCGCTATGGAATTTGATAATGAAGAAGCCTTTTGGGAATAATATGATGCAATTCAAAAGGCCCCATGAATATTTAACCCATTTTTTATTTTTTCTTTGGCTAGCTAGGCAGCATAAAACTTCCTATTCATTGTGGTCTGCCTCAAACCACAACGTTGATTATATAGGGTTACATTTCTCAACGAGAGTGTGGTCCTAGCTATCTCCCCATAATTATTTTTGGCTCTAAATGAGAGGAGGATTAACCAAGGGTTTTACCAAGACTTATTTATAAACTCTATTTTCTCCTCTAAAACCTATTTTATCATGCATTTAAAAGAGGGATCCTAATTTTCTTTGCTAAAGGGTTCCCTATGGACCACATTGGATAAAACAATTAGCTTCCTACTTTAGCCTCGAGCATTCACCTTGAAACAAGAAGTTGGTTGTAGGTCCCAAGATGGCCTTTTCCAATGGGACCACTCCTATTCTCATTGAGTAGCTTTGCCTCAAAACACTCCTTCACCATATTCTTGAGCATGATGTTGGAATTTGTATTGAGGGGTTGAATATTTATTGGTAGGCCTTTCTTTACTACTTTTTGGGTCCTCCCACTTGACATTTTTCATGTAATTGTTGGAAGATTCTCTAATGAAATTCTAGTTTGTTTTCATTCTTTACGAACCATTGTTCCATATTCTATTTTCTATTTATACCAACATGTATCTAAGCTCTTGAAGCTATTTGTTGAATTGAAATAAAATATTATTCTTTGTGTAATTTCTATTTATTCTATTGTGTGTTGATTTTAAGCATTTCATTTTGCTACAAGGTTTGATAGTTCTTACTCAAGAACCCTCTAACCTTGATTACATTAAAATCCTTCTATGCTAACAATAGAAGTATAAAGAACATCACAATTCTCATTACACACCACACACCTCTTAGGTTATTAATACATTCTAGCTACATCTATTTAAAGAGTGTTGCAAGGATCCTCGCCATAAGATCAAATCATTGTGTTACATTACTTACACCATTTTATGTGCAGTTGGTAAGGATACCTTTGTTATTGATCCCCCGTAATACACGTGCCTACATCTTTTCTTCAATATGGAACTACTAAAACCATACTCTCTTCCAATCCTAAAGCTAGTGCAATCTCAACATCTTATAGATTTGGATCCTACTCACGTCACTCCAATTTTCAAGGATGTAATCATTGGCACTACAATTACTCATACTCACACTAGTGCACATCAACTATTTTACATAGTCAAAAGCAAGTAGTTTATAGATCAAGCCAAGTAGTACAAATAAAGGCAACTTTACACAATTTTTTGAATTCAACATTGATGCAATGAGGACCATGTTGCTCTTTAGGGTAAATTGATTTGATTATAACCCTTGCATATAGTCTTGACCTTAGTGCACAACCCTCATGCATAACTTCAATCTCTTCCATCCAAGCAACACATAATGCAACCTTGATGTGCATCTCTAACATGCAATTCAAAACTCTCTTCTGCCCCCCTTCAACAATGCAACTTGTATACTCAACTTTTCTCAATGTGCGCCACATAGTACCTACACACCTAAGCACAACACTATCCTTGCATATCCTCACACAATGCTTGCACACATATTATGACCTTGCACATGGTTGCAAATGCCAAAATTTTGCAAGACCATATGAGCATGACATATGAGGCATCTATATCCACATGAAATTCCTCATACATGTCTAACACATGGTTGTGCCCACACCACATGTTCATTTCAACCAACTAGCACCATATAGGGTTGATAGATGTCACCACCCTATTCACATGGTAGAGCACACCATACGTGTGCACACCACCTAACAACATATTCTTAAAGCCTAGTTGACAACCCATTTGTACAAATACTTGCACTATAAAAAATACAAGTAGAGAAGAACCAACCAACATATTTGCTACATACATGTCATTATAAATATCTTTTCCAAATATAGAATTTCCTTTTCAAATTCTTATGTACTTGTATTTGCAACCTAGCTTAGGGTTTCATTCATACATTTTGTAAGCTTCTTGATTACTAGCTAATTTACATTTATTTCCTTTAATGCACCTTTGAATTGGATCATTCTCTAACTTGCTCAAATCTTCAACTTTTGTATCTTTAAATGGATTTGCACCTAGTGAATAATCATGAAAATAAATATAGTTGTCGACTGGGAAATGAGATTCATAATAATAAAGCATGAATAAATACAATAACCACTAAGCTGTAATTCAAGCTAATACTCAATCCAATCAAATAATGAAGTACAATCAACATAGTGAAATCAAATAACAAAATAATGCAAATTTTACCTTATGTCAAACTTGATTTACCTCCATTACTCCTCTCTATTTTTCCTTTTCTCTCAGTTATGTGTGCACTATGTATCATAAAGCTCAATGAGAATGAATAAGGTAAATGGATGCAAAACGTCAAAAAATCGTGGTTAGCCTTCAAATGAGAATGAAAGCTGCTTTTATAGAAAAGTCTAATTTGGATAGATGATCAGGATTAAGAGGTGGATGATCAAGATCAAGGGTTAAGAATCTTTGAGAGGAATTGATTGGGGAGTTAACTGATTGCAATTGGTTGTAGGATTTCATTTAACTATTTGCATGGGGAATTGATTGCTTCGTTAACTCACACTGAGTGGGAGTGAACTGATTTGATTGATCAATGGACTAACATTGATTAGTTAGTGAAGTGAAAGAGAGTGTTTGTTAAGAATGCGGTGGAAATGCATGAGTTTAATAATTAGTTAAATGAATTAATTATTAAAGGAAAATGCAAGTTGGAATTGATAAATAAATAAAATGTTTTATTTATTATTAATCAATGGATAATGTTGAGAGGAAATAGGATAATTAAATAATTAAATTAATTATTTAATTTAGGAAGTGCAAATGTGGAGAATTAAATAATTAAAGTAATTATTTAGTTTAGAAAAGGGGTAATGAGTGATTAATTAATTACAAATGAATTATTTAATTTAGAGGAATAAGGGTAATTAGAGACATAATTAAATAAATAGGATTTATTTAATTAATTAGAAAGATTAATGATAAAGTGAATCAATTAAATAACATAGTCATTTAATTAATAGTGAAATATGAATTAGTGATAATAATTGAATAATTTAACATTATTTAATCATTAAGAAAGGACGGTAATTAGTGATAAAAATTTAGTCCCAGACTAGGGCAATTTGAGATATCTACAATAATAAAATATTTTTTTGAACAAGAATAAAAACACCATAAAAAAATGTTAGATACCATCAATATTCACATGTGGCATCAAAGTTCTATAAGTGACATGCTCTTGTCTATTGATAGATAAAATCTCAAATCCATAATCAATCTACTTCAAAACCTAGTTTGTGCAAATATTGAAAATGAAAGCAATGAAAAGGTAGAAATGATCAAGAATAGTAAGGAAGGTGAGCAAAGAATTATCAAGGAGGATGAAAAATGTGTTAAAAGATAATTTATAGAATTTTACAGTGCAATCTAATCACAATAAGATTTAATAATGTTGTGGGTGAGTAAGGTGATATTTGTTTGTTTTATACGAGTGTGGAATGTGGAATGTGGGGTCTAGTTACATCATATCATGGAAGTGCTCATGCTTCTCATGTGTTTACTTGCTATCTCCTATTAAACTTTAAAACTTTAAATGACACAACATTTTTTAACACTTTTTATTTTACAACATGAAATAATATTTCAAACATTTTATTTTTTTAGATTTCCAAATCCTTGACTAATAATAATAAGACCAAAAGCATATTCCTGTAAAATTTGCTACAAGTCACTTGTACACCTTCCATACAAATTGAATGTGTAGTTATATGAGAGTGCTCTATAATCTTGGGGACTAATCAAGCCAAAAGGGACCTCATATTCAACAAATTAAACTTTTTTTTACATAAATTAATTTGTTACATTTTTGTATAACACATTCTTAAAAAATTAAATAAATTTTATATATTGAAGTAGTTTGTTAATTTTAATTGGATATAATTAATGTTAGATTTGTGAATTAATCTTTGATTCATTAATAAAATTGAATGTTTCATAAGAGATGGTGAGAAATCAATTTTTGATTGAGCATTTTATATCATCCACAAGATCGTTTTCTTGTTTTTTTGGCACGAATCTATAGATTGAAATATCTTTGATTGAGAGCCAAGGATTGACAGATATCTATTCGTCCAAAATCCCCTGGGACATCGATCTCAATCTTATCCCCTTTACAGTATGAGGACCTACACCAAGTAAGACTTATTTTTGATGGAGGATTTTACATCATCCACTATATCGTTTTCTTTTTTTTTTGGCACAAACCTATAGATTTAAATATCTTTGGCTAAGAGCCAAGGATTGAGGGGTATTTATTCCTCCAAAATCGCCCGGGACATTGATCTCAATCTTATCCCCTTTACAATATGAAGACCTACATCAAATAAGACTTAATCTTTAATAGGCTAATTCAGAACCATTCAACTTCACCAACAAAACAACCAAACACCCATTGACAAGACATCAAATCTAATTAGATCCAAATCTTATTACATACAAAGGTCATGCCCTGTTAACTAATACCCCACGAGATATATTAACGTATATCAGATTAAGCTGTTAGTATTAATACGTTCTCTGTGTCTATGTCGTTCTCTATTACGAGAGTAAAAAGACTAAACTGTTCATAGAAACTCGTCTCCCACATTCTGGACCGCCCTCTGTTACAATAACAAAAGATTACACTCCCTAGAAACTTGTCTCACACATTCTGAACCGTTGAAACCATACCCAACTAAAACAATTTCAGTTGAGTCCAAACGCTAACAAATTCCGCGAACGATGAAGCAGTTTGGCCGATCCATTCATCCTCGACAAATCATTCTCACTGCTGCCGGGTATTCATTCAAATTTAACTTACATTTCTCCTTAATAACTCAATTTTTAAATCCTTTGAAGGAATGAAGATTGACTATGTTTGCTTTATAAACAGCCTGCTGGTAATTGCTTCAACCTCATATGACGTGCACAGATCAATTAAATATAATGAGAAACCGCCCACCAAGGAAGAAATGGCAGCTCTTGAAGAACATATCAACCAGTCCCGTCGTTCTGCTTGAACCAATTGCTTCTGGTAATTATGTTATTTAATCTTCAGCTTAATATTGTTCGTTTGCTTGCTCAACGAAACCCTCAAAACCCTGAATTCTGTGTGATCTTGGATTTTCTTGTTGATTTAATTTCCCTTGAGAAAACCAAAAATCTTATATCCTGGGTGAATTTGGATTTATTATTTGTTTTTCAATTATTTCCCCTTTTTTTAAACGAGTGAATGGAATGATTATGGTCATCCCCACTAACATGACTAAAACTTGTAACTAATAATAGATAGTATATATGATTGCTTTTGACTGTGTATGTTTTTAATCAAAACTAAAAGCAATCATATACACTACTTTATGGACCGTAGAAAATTCATGTAAATTAATAATACATAATCCATCTTTGTCCCACACTATTTTTATTATTATTTTTGAAGGTTAATAATGTTTAAATTCTCAGTATATAGTTTTTCTATTAGGATATGTTGTTTAAGTTCAAACCTCAAAACAAAGTTTTGGGCGAATTGGAATTATTGTCTTTTCTTATTCTTATATCTTTTCCCCTTTTGTAAAGGCAGCGTTGATTAAATAACAATAATTTCTCCTTGCTGAAAAGTGAATTTGGAATTATAGTCATGTTGTTTGAATTCTCCTTGCAGAAACCCTGGATTTAAAATTACAGTTTTTCCTTCACCTGTAGGCTGTATCCCCCGCTAGCCTTGATGTTATATTTTACCCAATTTGAACATGTTATCATGTTTTCTGGAGATTTGAACTTGGAGTAACGCTAAGAAAGACATTACTTTATCCCTTGAGCTCAGCTTTTTCCATGGTTTTTTTTCCTTAGTTGGATGAACTAGAAGTAAGGTGGTTTGATTTATAGGAATGGGATCAATTACAGGTCCCCACCCACAAAAAATAATGGAGAATGCTTGTTGACATGCCAAGAACAAAACTCTGACTTCCCACGCATGACCTAACCGAAACAGTTTTCCTTGTATTAGATAAGGCAGATTTAAGAGGTCATCACCATCAAAATCTGGGATCAGCTAATAGAGTTTACATTCTTTGGAAACCTATTCAAAACTTTTCAAAACCAACAACCACAACATTTGCCTTAAGGACAGATTATCCTAGGCAAGGAGGATGCCGACAACAATAATGAGCCTAGCTTTAAACAGTCCAATAATCACCAAGGCATTATCTGAAAGCTATTTTATGCGTATGCAGCAGTGATTGCAATACATGAAACTGCACTATTGTCAAACATTTTATGTGAAATCACTTGTAATCTCCAAAATGCAATTTTTTGCATGTCCAGCAAGCAATTCATGAAACCATTGTACCATCAAACAATTCATGCGCAATTATGTGTAATCTCCAAAGCATACTCAGCAAACAATTTTTTGTAAATCCAGCAGTGATTTCAGTCCATGAAACTGCAGCATTGTCAAGCAAATTGTCTGCAATTACTTATAATATCCAAGGCAAGCAATGTTTTTGCATATTCAAGAATGCTTGCATACCATGAGACTCGTGTAGACTAGTTTCTAAGCTCCAAGCTTGGCACAGCCAGTAAAAGGTAATATACCTGACTTTGCATGATTCATATAAGTTTGCTTAAAAATCTCAAGGATAAAGCACTATTTGAGCTTATTTAACATTGATTGCAGCTCCCCACAAAGCTTAAAATGGATCATATTTTCTTGTATTACTTTTGGCAACTCCAAAGGTGGCATCATCATCAAAACTCTGAGTTTGTAGTATTTAGTTTATATTTTGAAAACCACCCTAATATTAATGAATTTAATATGTCAAAGGGGTTGTGACATAATTGTAAAGTGGTTCATTTATAAAGAGAATGGCTCAAGTTCAGACCTTCACATCGCCATAAGCTGACCTACAATTTGTATGACATATACATATAGTTACATGTCCAGATTTGAGGTCTGATCCAGAACATGGTGGACATATGCATGTGGTAACACGTCTAGGGTTGGAGCTTGTTTATCCTTAGAAACTGGTCTGGATTGTGTGATGTACCTGGTTACCCTAAAAGGGTTTTCATCACATTTATTATTATTTTTAACTTAATTTTTCTCATAGTTGCCAGGAAACTCAATTATGGGAACGTGGACTAAATTGAAACTCTATTATAGGAACATGGACCATGTACCCATCCGTATACCAATACCGATACTCCTGTGTTTTCTGGTAAATATATATATATATATATATATATATATATATATATATATATATAGTTTATATAGTTTTCTTCTCTTCTTTATATGAAACCCACATAACCCAAGAGGCATGTGTTTTAATGGCATTATATAATTGTTTATGTGTTTGATTCTAAAGGAAACGCAAAGAGTTATGTGGGATTTCTTTTTAATTTTATCATTGTTTACTTTTTAAATTTCATTTCTTTATTTTTTCAATTTAAGAAACCGCAAGACCTTAACAATCATGAGCTTGAATTGCAGTTTACTTTTGTTCATCACCAAACCACCATAAGCAATGGCATGTATACAAAATGGATAAACTAGAAGTCTACAAACCAATAATTGGCTGACAAAATCTGTTCAATGAAATCACATAGGAGAGCTCCCAAAGTGAAATTCACCTCCCAAAGGACCATCAACATCCCAAGAGCCATAGGATCAATTTCTCAGAAGAAAAACATTTGTATGCTGCCTCAAAAGTAGCACAGGCACTGTCATTGCCAGTGGGAGCTACATCATCCTTGCCAGTGGGACCTGCATCATCTCTACCTGCCTCAACAAAGTCAGTGGAGGAATCCACAAGACCATCCTCAAACTTTGCCACTGGCCACAATTGCTCTCCGATGGGCATGCGTAGGGCTTCTGTATTGTTGTGATGAACTCACATCTATTGAAGGATTCCCACCCATGGATTCAAATTATCCATTGGAGCTGCAGGAGACGCATCCATAGGTAGAGCAGAAGCTAAACATGGCCTCAACTAGCCATGGAATTCTCTTCCATGCATATCCACAACAAACCTTAAAGTCCCCACGAATAAAATAATAGAGCATTGTTACTTAAATGATTTGTGTCCTCCTGCAGTTCTTTAATGGGTGATAAGAGCTCATGCTAGCATCCTATTGAATGTGATGGATGAATTTCAAGGCAACAATGTAAAAACTTGAAGGCATCAGTGTGTTTCTTGCTCATTACTATGCATTTAGCCTTAAGAGTGATATGACATCAAGCAATTGTTATGACAAAGAGAAGAATGATAATAAACTGTAGATACTGATGCTCAAAAATTCTGTTTGAGGGATTATTATTAATGTTGTAGTGAGTTCTCAAATGTGTGTGCATGTGATAAATCTCATCCCAAATAATTCAAGATCATAAAATGGATTTGCTAATTAAAAAGCTATTCTTTAGGATATAATAATTATGCATCACAGTCTTTTGCAATGATGAGGTCCAAAACTTCTCAAAAGGAGGTGGTATTGCTTGAAACTTGGTTTTGATGATTTCATTATTTACAGAAACATTAACCTGTAGATTGCCTTCTCAAGAAAGTGCATCAAGGGGATAAATTGGAACTGAGAGGTGAGATTCTAAGAATTCAAAAGTCAATCATTCAACAGGCCTTTGGACATGGTATCAATGATGACAAAAAGAGAGTTGCTCATGAAGCCCATAACTAAAGCTACCTTTAAGCATTCAACAAGTGCTTAACCTTGAACATTGTTGTTGGTTTTCTCTCCTAGATGTAGGGAGAGCAATTGTAGACACCCTCTTCACTTCTAAGGATGTTGGTCATGTCAGCTAAGCTTGGGTTCTTTTGAAAGCATTGTCAAAGTTCAAATCGACTTTTTTCTGTTGGGACATTCTATTTAATCCCAGCTCATTTTAATCTTCTTTTGATCAAATTTTCACCCTCGCTCATTAGTGGAGCTCATAGGGTGACATGTTCGAGAAATTAGAAAAGTTAAATTCATTAAATTCTATTATTATAAGTACAACATGATATCAAAAATGAAAATTGTAAGATTCAATGAGAATTCACACACATGAGCTAAGATCTATGTGAGAGGAGACAAGTTACAAAAGCTGCAAGCAGATAGACAAATGATGTAGAATGTAAATAACAACTATTTCTATATAGAAGATATGAAAAGATAAGTTACACAAGATTGGTGTCATGTCCCCGCAAACTACAAGGCCAAATCTAGGTCGACCAGGCCCGAAACACAAAGTAGCTGACCATATTTAATATTTATATTTGGCTGATCAGGTGATGACCCACTTTACAAAAGACTTCAAGCACTAATAAGCATAGGATATATTAATAACAGCATTTAAAATGTTACTAAGGAAATATCACTGTTTTTGCTGGCCGACTCCCCCAAGATGTCACCACACTTTGAGGAAGGCTAAATAAAACATAGTGTTTTTATACTAGGCTGACCTGTATTGCTTTGACGCCACCTTGAAAAAGATTAAATTAAATTTAATATATATCCTAGGGCCGACCTCCTTTATTGCCCAGGACAAGACATACCAAGTAAGGATGTGGCAGCACTTAGAGTTAATTTATATATAAACAAATTAAGGGGCCGACTCCCTTGAGATGGTGATCGCCAAATCGATGTAGAGTTTTAATTAAATAAGCAAATACAAGCAGCAAAGTGATGAGGTCTTAGGCAAAAAATTATTGAAGATAGTAATTAAGACTTAGGCAAAGATTTTCTAATGTCCCCTTCTCATTAGTGAGCAGTGCAGTGGCTCGTCAGCCTATTCTGGAGGCTCATAGGCTCGCTGAGGTAAAATTAGGGTTTACAGTGTTTGGAGGTTTTTGGCTTTTATGGAGGTTTGCATGTTGGAATTATGGAATTTGGTTTGCAGTTTCTTTTTGGGTTTTTAGAGAGCTTCGCAATGATATGCCATGCAAATGAAATTGAGCAACTTTCAAAATTTACTATTTTTGGTAAGTTCTATCTTTAGCAATGTTCCAGTCGGTGGTAGCTCAGTGTGCTTTCCACTTCAGACTAGGCAGTTGAGTATATTTGATTTTGCGATTTGAGGTGCATTTTGGAGAGATAAGTTATTTTAAGTCATTTATGTTATATTTCATATTTGGCCCCCTTGGCCTAGTGTTATGACTTAATGATGTTTTAAAAGGTGGTCCTCAAGGGTGGACACCTCACTGAGGAGTATTTTGATATTTTTAAATGTTATAATGTCCCCTTGAGACTTGGACGCCTAGGAGAAGGTGAATATGATATGTTTTTGAAATTAAAATTAATTCAAGGTGAGTTGGGCATCCCTTTTGGAGGGAATTGTTGGAAGTCGAAAGGTCACCTCAAACTCTCTATAAAAGTAGGCATTGCTCCAGCATTTGATCATCGATTGTTTATGCCATCAAAATGACTTCATGATTTTGGCTTCGAGGAATGCATACCTCCTAGCGAAGAACCAATTTCGTGTTTGAAAGATAACAACTAGTTGGGTTAGTGGCTGCTTCTCATTCAAACTAGCAGATTGAGCTTCATCTTTGTTGATTTTTGGTGATAATTTTCAGTTTTGAGTTGCTGGTTCAGTCATGGCTGAAGTAGATTTTTATTTGCAGCTCTTTGAGTGATTTTTATTTGGTTGTGGGTATTTGGCTAATCAATTTCTATGTTAGTGGCAACCCTTTGGGTGAAGTTTCAAATTTTATCATTGAGTCTCCAATTTTTAAGAGAGGTCGCCCTCTCCCTAGGGCCATACCATCTCCATAGCAGCATTGGGATTCAAGCTCTTTCATTTGTGGCTGTTTTGCATTGCTTGATTCATGTTATTTGGTCGCCTTGCATTTAGGAAGCATTGTGTTTCAGTTTTGGAGTGCACTGTAGGAGTTTGTGAGAGTAATATGCATTTGGGTGTTTGTATAGTTGCTGGTTATGAAACTACAGTTTGCTGATCTTTATATCAGAATTTCAATAGTTCAGATTTTGGCTTGTATTTCAGCAATTGAGAAGATTCGAAGTTGGAGAGAACATCTTTCATCTCTTGCATTGATTATACTATTGTAACACCTTGTAATTTGCAGATAATTTGCATTGTAAGGCTAAGAATAGTAGTACTATTTCAATCATTTATATATCTCTGCATTTACTTGTGTTTTTAATTCAGAATATTGTAACCCTTGGTCGGTTTACAGCCAGTGCGGAGGAATAAACAAGTGTGTCTCCCATAATTCACCCACTGAATAAGTGGAGTATTCCCATTGCTTCAGTGGATGCCTACTGTTAGCAGATGATTGTTTTTTCATTGTAATTTTGCTCCCGCTAAATAAGTGGTCGAGCTTCTTTCATTTCAGCATTGTTCTCATTTCAGTTTGGTTGCTAACGATCCCTTCCCATATGCTATTCCCTCGCCTTCAATATGATCTTGGTGAACATTCTTGGCGAAGGTTACTTTCAGTTGATTTAGATTTTGGGCTAATCCTTAACGAGTGCTTGTTGTTGGTGGAATTTTAAAGAAAAAATTAAGGGGCTTATTTCAGTGGTATCAAAGCCCAAGATCTTGCCATCCTGTGACTTTCAGAGTTTAGTTGTCTGATGAGTGATAGGGAAAACAGATACCTCAATAAAAGTCAGACAAGAACTCAACATCAGTTTCCATCAGTTCCAGAGGCAGAGACATTTTTAGAAGCTTTGAGGGATATTGGTAAAGCAGATGAAGATACTGGTAAAGCAATTGAAAGTATGTCAAAAGGTGCCAGACTTTCCATGGAAGAAAAAGAAGCTAGAATGGAAAAGAAATTTGATGGGATGATAGATATGATGTCGTGGTTGTTAGCAAGAATGGATCAGCAAGTGACTCATAATAATACTCAACCCCAAAACAATCATACTAGCGAAAACAATGGTGTTAATGGAAATAATGGCAACAATGGTTCAAATGTCAATAAAACTGTTGGACAGCATGTTGCAACCACCAGAGGATAAGTGTAGAAACCCTAGTTTCCCCTATTCTCCGGATCTGACAGTTTCTTTGTCTTTTCTGACGTTTTTGGTTTTTTTTGTAGTTTTTGAGTTTTTTTGCATGTAATTGAAAGAATGCGATTTTGCTTGGAAAGAATAATAAATTCTATAAAAAATACTAAATAGCCAACATGCATAAGAATTACAAGATATATTGAAGGCGTTTCATCTATTGCTCATATAGGTTCAATACAACATAGATCTGATTGCACGCAATAAAGAATACAAGCTTTTATTGAGGTAAAAACCTGGTAAACAACAAGCTGTAGGTAATCAGAAATCTGGTACGGCTGAGATGAAGACTTGTTTCTCCTCCTGTCTGATGGTCTCTAATGATGCCAGACAAGTGTGCGCCCAAACTGGAGATGATAAGCTACCCTCAATGCAAGCGATTTACTCACAAGAAGAAATACGCCTTATTTAAGATGGTACGGCCTGGTACTGCTGGTACGGCCTGAGTACAGATTGCTGCAATAAATTAAAATGTACGGCCTCTTCAAGAGTCTCTGGATACAAAGAATATGT